>BQKN01061064.1:26778-51216 GCA_022839385.1 Asparagus kiusianus | reverse complement strand
TCTTGATAATTCCGCGATCAAGAGTGCTCGCACAGCAACTCGTATCACTAATCACACCCCCCTCCCCCTCTAGGGTCTAACATTAATTAGGATAGGATTGGATAATTGAAGCTTATTCCTATTAATTAAACTTAATTATGAATAAGATATATGTTAATATATCATAATGGGTTAAGGGTATATTGTCCATAGAAAGCTTTTCCCAAACTCCCTCTTTTAAAAAGACTAGGATTTATGCACGTGCAATGCACGTGATTAAATATTATGATTAAGTATTTTTGACTTATTTCTTTACTAAAATTTGTTTCTCAGTTCCACTTTGATTGTTTTTCTCACTAATGTTTTCAAACTTTATTATTGTGATTATTTTTTTAATGTTTGTTTGAATGGGCTACACCAAATTTAAAATTTTTATATAATAATTGAATTGACAAGAAATAACTATAATCTAAAGCTAATTTGAATTTTCGCGTTATTTAGATTGGCATGAAACCAAGCTTGACTTAAAAATGTATAATGTTGTAAAAGTGAAAAACACTTAAAAAGATAATGTTATAAAAGAAGGATAAATAATTAAAGCCAATAAGACAATATGATTAATTAAACGTGGGCTAGAATGAAACTAAGGAGAATATAAATTTTGTTGCTAATCAGTGATAGACTTTAGAAAAAAATTATAAAATAAAGATTAATGCTAACTCTATTACACTTTTATATGATAAAAGCATCCACATAATCATATAAAAAATTAAAAGAGTTCATGAAAATCACTTCTAAAGATTCCTGATTTTACTCATAAAATTAAGCTATTTTTAAAAGTATTAAATAATTTAAATTTGTGTTGTATTTATAAAACGCCTTGATGAAGATGCTTTTGTTTTAGCAGCTTATTCTAAATGAGCCATGCATATTAGCTTTAAAGTATAATATATTTTCTTTATCGTGTTATATGGATGTGTGCTTGGTTTGCTTATCCATCTCTTATTTCTTCAATAAGTTGATATATTATTAACACGATTTACAATGACATGCATATCTTTCATACAAATTTGAGACAGATATAAAATGAATTTTATATTTAATGGGGCCTTTAATAAGAATTTTAGTTGTAAAATATGTAACATTCATATTTAAAGATTTTGAAATCTGATAGTACCATTACATGCTTATCTTTGATCGCGTTCTTAAAATTTAATCTTTCGTTGGTAGTCATATCCCCAAATAAGGATACTTAAAGAGTTGTGCCACTATATAGAGAAAAGAAAATATCAATTTTAATTTTTTTACTTACACTATGGTAACTAAGTATCATGTGCATATTTTTTGTCCATTATAGTGATTTTCTCATCTTATCTAGTTTATTATATCTTACAATGTAGTTGATCAATGGCTTCACTTTAGTTTCTATTGCAATATTATTTATATAACATTTTATATTAAGTTTAGGATTCCTTTAGTATTTTTAGAATAAAGTATGAAAATTTATAAGAACTTACTAATTTTTCTTGTACTTTTCATGAATAATGTTTTTTTTAATTAGGACATGATTGTTTAGTATGTTCTTCAAGAAGAACTCGGTTAGTGCTTCTTTGCTCGATATGCTTTTTATCAATGCCAATTCAGGTGATTCATGAATGTTTCTGAATTTTGAGTTTATTTCCTTTACTTCTTCATTTGAAATGAAAACAACTTAGTTCTTTTAAAGGATACCTCTGAACTTTCTGATAGTTTCTCCATACATAACTCCTTGTATTTTTTTTACTTTATAAATAAATATTATCAACCTTGGAGATAAATATTTATACATTATAATCAAGTAATGCTAACATATTATATCTTAATGTAATAATATCAAACATTTCCTTTTTTCTTTGCCAAATTTCAGCCTTTTGTGATTTAAACTTTTAAGGGTGTGTTTTGCAATTTTAAACTTTGATAGTATTTTAGAAAAATTTAAATTTTAAGTTGGGCGCTTATAATTTTTATGTTTAATGTATTGGTGATAAATTTTTAAATGTTAGAATATTTCTCGAAACTCTAAAATTTTGAAAGTATTTTTATAATTACTAAAATTTTGGGTTGCTTTTTAAAAATTTTAAAATTTTAACAATCTGTTGATAATTTCTAAATTTTATACGTACAAGTTATAAGTTTTAAAATTTTAAAATTTTTTAATAATTTTGTACTTTTGAGAGAGTTTTTGTAATTTTTATACCTTTGAGGTTATTTTTTTACTAATTTTAAATTTCTATGTGCCCAATGGTAATCCCTGAAATCCATCTATATTGTTTCTAAGTTTTGAAATCTCTGAATTTTAGAATGTTTTCTTATAATTTAAACATGGCTAAATAGCACTTATATACCCTATTGTTTTGCTCTTGTAGCAGTTATATATCCTAAGTTACAAAATATAGCAAAAAAATACCCTGAGTTGGTAACCGTTTAAATTTAGCTAACGGTGTTAAAAAATACATGAAAGGATAATAATGTCCCTCCTTAAGAATTAACATCCCCCCTAACATAGTGAAAGCTCTTGTTTTCTATTGTTACCCATATTAAAGATGAAGAAGAAGTTGGAGGCTACGAAAAGAAGAAGATGATGATGAAAATAATCTAATTTGCACCGGGGGTGGGGGGGTAGGTAATACAATAAATAATACAATAAATGAGGGTAAGAAGTATTCAAGTTGGTCATAGGTCCAGTATGTGGGAACATTCCAGAGAATATTCTCAAAGCTGGTTAGCAGAAGGTACCAACTTGCAAATTTTTACCAACTCAGGGTATTTTTTGCTATATTTTGTAACTTAGTGTATATAACTGCTTCAAGAGCGAAACACATAGGGTATATAAATTTAATTTAGCCTTTAAACTTTTGAGGTTGTTTCTACAATTTTTAAAATGTTAAGGGTGTTAATTACAAGTTTTAATTTTTATATATCATGTTTGTTTTTAAGTTTTAAAAAGTCAAGGTGTTTTGTGTAATTTTAAAATTTTAAGGCTATTATATGCAAATTTTGAAACTTTTGGGTTTTTTTATAATACTTCATGTATTATAATATGTTATCTACTATAATTTCTTAATCTTATTTTTTCTATATTTTTGAGTTATAGGTAGTTCATATGGAGTTAATATAGGATATAATTAGTATTTAGATAGATTAAGGTTTAAATAAAATATTCAAAATAACTTTTTTTTAAATTGTGGACCTATAGATAGTTCACGTGGAATTAGATAAGATATGATTAAAATTAGAATAGATTGGGATAACAATGTAATATTCAAAAAAATCTAAGGGTAATACTGACCATAGAAATATTTTCCCGAACTCGTGCTTTTAAAGAGAAGTATGATATATGATTTTATGCTCTAACATGCCCCTCCAAGTTGATGGTTCTTTTTATGGGCCAAAATCTGAGTTGTTTTGATATCATCATAGAGTTTCTAACCATCACACAAAAACTCTAAAGTTGTAGTGAGAGTTGATAGCTATATTTTTATATTCTAGCACTGGTACACGTTAACCATCTTATTCTAGGCTCTAGTTGGACTCGAGTAGATCTGAGTCAAAGTGGAGAATTATAAAGAGTATCTCATATCCATTTAGCTAAGTGGATGTGGTTTAGAAAAGAGACTGTGGTGGAATTTAGTCCCACATCAAAAAGAATAAGACGGATAAGTGGTTAAATATGTTTAGAGTCATGATGACACAAATACGTCTAGTCTTTTTGAGTCAAATGGTTCCATGCAAATTAGCCCGTTCGATCTCCTTATGCGTGGGTCTTTCTAGCGTTAACATTTTACTTAAGATAATTGTGATGCTATCGCCTAATTGTAAATAGACCCTCTAAGTAAATTTTTGGACTCTTTGACCCTCAAGAGGTGTATTTGTCCCAAGAAAATTTTCTTTACCTCTAAGGTAAAAAGATCAATGCTTATTCTATCTACAATTAGGTAATAACATAGGGCGTCTATCCACAAGTAAGCATTTTTCTTAATTTATTAGTTGGATAGTGTTTTAATTAAATTTAAACCTTTGTGCTATCGCTCAATTATAGGTAGACCTCCTGCAATTATATTGTTCAAATGCAACGTTTTATTGTTCAGATTGACCCCTTGAATATTTTTTTTAACTCTTAAACCATCAGAGAAAGAGAAAATTGTTCTCTTTGACAAATAGAGCTCCTAAAGATCAAAGAATTTTCACTCAGTGGCTCTATCTACAGCAATGGAACTAATAAATTAGGAGTCCTCCTGCAATTCAGTGATCGTACAAGAATCTATCCACAATCAAACCGCCTTTTAATATTCTTCTAGAACTGGACCCCTTTTAGTTAACACAGGTCATGATAACAATTCACAAGGGATATCCTACACGTATTACTCTTTAATTTATGATTTCTTCTTAACAATTTTGTTGAAATTCCTTTTTCCACGCTTTTATAATATTATTTTGTGTTAGATGCCATTCTTTTCAAAAATATAAAGATAATGCAGGTTAAGTTGTAATAACTGATCTAAGCGAGAAAATTTGCATATGTTGTCAACATTATGCATACTGTTATTCTTTTGTGATCTGAATTATGTTATAGCCCTAAAAGATGAGACGAGTAGAGCACATAAACACCCACCACTACCAGTGACACCAGCTGAAAACTCCAACAACAAAAAAGAGAGGCGTTGAGGGCATTGACATACTTTTCCAAGTACTATTGTGATTGGAAACGTCACTAGCCATTGGCCAGCTACACATCAAAACCAAGGGGATTCTCAATTGATATTTTCGGGGTTAATTTCACTAAAACCCCTGAACTTTTTATAGGTTTCTCACAACCCCTAAATTTCTTTATCTCACAAATCCCCAAACTTTAGGATATCTCGTAAAGTCCATCTCAAGGGGAAAAAATTCTCTAGTTTAGTCATATGCCATTTGCATGTAACCTAAAACCAGGAACGTTTTCTTTTGGTGGGGTTCTTACTTCTTTTTCTTTTTTTTTTTTTTTTTTTTGGTGGGGTTGGGTTGGGTTGTGGGACAACCTGATGTTCAGGGGGTTATGGAGCGAGACCAAATGTTCAGAGTGTATTTCTACAAAACTCCCAAAGTTGAGGGAGGCTTTATCAGCTTAGCCCTTTTTCTCTAGCAATTGTTCTATTGAAAACAACAGATATTCTTTTGTTGGGCATTGAGAAAGTAAGCTACAAAGAAAAAACAGGTGATTGAATTAAAAGGACTCCTGTGGCTTGGAGCTAAAGGCATTGAGAAGTTCTTTCACAAGTAAAGGAGTTCTGCCTATTATATGGCCTTTACATTTTGGTCCTACAATTGGCAATGAATCAATGGAGGACTATTAAAGACAAAACTACACTACTAGAAAAACTACTAATGGCTTCTCTAGCTTTTCAGAAAAGTAATTGAGATAGTATAGAATTTCTAGTCTAGTGCTTGTGATTACAGTTAATTAGGTTATTTGGACACTACGTACTCCCTTAATTCTTGTTTGTTATGCTCTACTAATATTTTAAACAAAAAGAATTAGTTAAGAAGGTTCTAGTCAATAGAATCATCATTCTACTGTTTCAGTTGATGGTTGGTGTTGAAAGGAGGCCAAGGATTCATTCGAATAATTATGGAAATGGTTACCCTTTTAGTACCTTGACTCCTTTTGACTAACTTGTTGGAGTGACTCCGAAAATAATAATTGAGCTAATAAATCTTCTCCCCCTTCTCCCCTCTCCTTTACAGAATATTAATACTACGAAAAGAGGGGAAGATGAAAAGGAAAGAAAAATATAATAAGGAAAAACAAAGCTAAGTTACATAATATTAACATGATTTGTTTCTTAAATATTTCATTAAACTGTTATACATTGAAAATTATAATGATTTGCCATGAACATTTTAATTTTCCATAGGTCTTCCGCATATACAACAAGGAAAAATTACCTACAAATTTGTCTAGCAACTGTCACATACAAGTCATATGACGTGTTTATTAACAATCAGATAATGGAACATAGTTTATTGAGAATTTCTGCTAAGATTTATGGTAATTTCAGGGATTTGAAAGCCTAGGGTACTTTAGTGAGAAACAGGGGGGGAAATAATGGTAATTTGGTATAAATTAGCCTAATACAAACTGTCTCATTGTGATATTTCACCATACAACCACTAGTAAATATTTTTCAACTAAACTAACTTTAGATTTCAACCTCAGAACAAGCATTACATCTGTGTTTATGTTAATATGTGTCTTTTAAGCAAGAATACAGTATGCATGTAAGTAGAAAAATAGTAAATGTACTACTTTGACACTACTACTCACAAAAGAGTGGGACCTCACTTGAAAATTGTAATGATGACTCATCTGTTGGGATTGTGTCTTTGATTCTTTGTAGAACTTCATGAGAATTAGATAGGGTTAGAGATCTATCATAATTAGAAGTTTGGGTTCTATCATGATTAGGAGTTTGGGTTCCATCATGATTAGGAGTTTGAATCCTATTATAATTAGAAAGTTAGACTAGAGATAGGGTTTTAGTTTCCCTATATATATTCTTCTATTGTTTGAGAAAAATGAAGAAAAAGAGAGCAGAGAGAAGATGTAGTAGAAAGAGAGACTCAATGTTCTTGTAATCTAGGGTTAGTAAAAGGCGTAGCCTGATTCAAGAATATTGTGCGGGAGGTGAGGGTTTTATGATATTTATCCGTTCAAAATTTTACAAGGAGTGAGCTTTGGAGAGAATATGAGAGTTGATTATGTATGTAAGGTTGAGAGATTGAGAGACAAGAGTTGAGTGGTTCCTTTTGTATTTCTCCTAAATACATAGTGAATTTCTTATATTGTTGCCCCGTGGACGTGAGTCGAAGTTAGTCGACCAAACCACGTAAATCTCGGTGTTCTTTTTTTTTCTTGATTATGGTTGTTTTATATCTTGTTGATTGTTGGCTTCAAAGTTGCGCATATTGTAGTAGGCGGAAAGAGTGAAATTCCCCAACAAGTGGTATCAGAGTGATGGCGATAGATCCGGGAGCGAATTCGATAAGACGACATCGTGCAAGATTGAATATCGACGTAACAAGAATCAAGATGAAAAGGAAAAGAAAAAGGGAAAATTATTGTAGCAACGGTATATTGTAGCACCTGAGAACTGTAGTTGGATGTTGTAGCATGAACGCTGTAGCGGCGTGGTGGGTACTGTTCACACAGATCCAACAGTTGAGATTAATTTGTCTTTTGATCGAGGATTTGCAGGCAGATTTTTGTGATCTAGGAGTCGTTCCTATGGTTTTTTGACGTGTTGAGTTTGTTTTTGTCATTGGTTTTATCAAATTCAATCTCTACAATGGCTGATTTGAATTTTGGTCGTAGTTAGAGAATGATGACTTTTTCGGGTCCGAAGTTCGATACTCTGCTATTCAACGGCAAGACAAATATGATGACAAATAGGGCAAACGAGTATGCGACAAATGAGACTGGCGTAGAGAATCTGATATGATTCAAGCAGTAGAGTTGTTAACATATAATTATTCATAGTCATCGCGGGAATAGTAGTTAGTTGGTGTGTAGACTCGAGGAGGACAGTACCAGATTAGGTGGAGCTTGCAAGCTAGCACGACTGAGTGATACACAAGGTAATGGAGATGGTGACATTGGACTTGACGACGATGAGTGCTCATATTCGGACCAAGCTAAGTGATGGAGGAGATAGAGGCATCCGGCTCGTAGTGTAGAGTAGGAGAGGTGCACCGATATGATTCGAGACGAGTGATGCAGGTGGAGCACAAGGATAACAAGTATGGGGAGGCTATTGTCAGGCTCAAGTTGGGAGGACAAGTATGATTGATTTGATTTTATTATCAAAGATGGCGAGATCTCTTGGTGCACACAAGAGAGGTGGAGACGTCATAGTGAAGAAGATGATAGTGAGGGTCATGAGACAACTAGTTGGAGTACAGGTGTTCAGATTAGGAGTGTGGCTGCTTCGATTTGGAGTGCGAAAGAAATAGAAGACTATAGCGGGAGAGGCAAAATTTCAAGACGACGATGATATATCTTCAAGGGAGTTTGAGAATCAAATCCAATGTGGAGATTGTTAGAATTTTGTTTTTGATTCTTTGTAAAACTTTATGAGAATTAGATAGGGTTAGAGATCTATCATAATTAGAAGTTTGGATTCTATCATGATTAGGAGTTTGGGTTGCATTATGATTAGGAGTTTGAATTCTATTCTAATTAGGAAGTTAGGCTAGAGATAGTGTTTTAGTTTTCATATATATATTCTTCTATTGTTGGAGAAAAAATAAAGAAGAAGAGAGTAGAGAGAAGATGTAGTAGAGAGAGAGATAGAGAGAGAGGGAGAGAGAGAGAGACAATATTCTTGTAATCTAGGGTTAGTAGAGAGCGTAGTCTGATTCAAGAATATTGATATTGTGCGAGAAACGAGGGTTTTGTGATCTTTAAGATTACAATGAGTGGGCTTTGAATAGAATATAAGAGTTGATTATGTATGTAAGGTTGAGAGATTGAGAGACAATAGTTGAGTGGTTCCTCTTATAGTTCTCCCTAATACATAGTGAATTTCTCGTATTGTTACCCCGTGAACGTAGGACGAAGTTGGTCGACTGAACCATGTAAATCCTGGTGTTCTTTTTTTCTTGATTGTGATCGTTTTATATCTTGTTGATTGTGGGTTGGCATCGGAGTTGTGCATATTATAGTAGGTTGGGAGAGTGAAATTCCCCAACATCATCATGATCACACTCTCTTGTGAATGGTAGTGTCAAAAGCAGTAGAGAAAGTGTAATATACTTATCATTACTTTGTAAGTATGTGACAACATCACAAGTGAAAATACAGAATCGTAAGCGGAAAAGATGGAAATGACTTTCTCTCTAACTTCTTCAACTAAATCAGCTTTCAGATTAAGGGCGCAAAATCACACGCCACTACCAATATACAAATCCAACACACTAAACATCTCATGGGTATCAAATCATACCCACTATCGACTTAAAAAAGATAAAGGTAAGAAAAAAAAAATCTAAGCTCTAAGAAACAGAGCACTCTGTTTTCCTCTATTTTCAACTGATCATTGATGTAAGTGACCTGAAAACCACTTCCTCACAAGGAAGTGTGATTCCCATCTCATGATGGAATCCAAACTCCTCCTCAGCCCTCCTCAGCAAGATTTGGAACTCTGGATGTTGGAGAAAAGATATCGGCACGATGTACCGGCTCCGGTTCTCCCCGACGTACACCGGAAAGTGCCCTTTTGGAACGTCGACGGGGAACTCACTTCCTGCTCTCCCCAAGCTTGAACACCTCCTCAGTATCTGCTTCAGTGTTGTGGCCTGAGAGAGCTTGTTATTGGATTTCTTGATGCCCATTATAGAGAAAGTAGTGAAGAAAGAGAGTTTTCTTTTCTTTTTTCTTTTTTTTTTTTTCTGTTTTAGTAAGAGATGAGGGGGTTCGGAAGGCTTGAGAGGGTATTTATGGAGGGAAAGTGAGAGGAGCAGAGGCATGTGATCGGGTGAAGATAGGGAAGGACAGGCCATGGGTGCAACTGGTACAAAAGGACAGTAATTGGGCTCTGACCTCTCAATTGAAGGTCTGCTGCCCTTGTTTAGGACACACGTGGCCCCCTCTCAGCTCATCGGTTGTCTCCAAATCCTAATCGAGCTGTTTTGAACTTGCGCTTTGGTTTCACTGTCGCAGATAGACCCCAGTGGTGAATTTCTCTTTGACTTCTTCACCCTCAGTAAAACCTTGGTGTATGTCGCCACAGGGTGAAGTTAGCGAGCCTACCTACGTGCAAAAGCGTCAAAAAAAAATTTTTTTTTAAGCCAAAATGAAACGATGCCATGCATAGGTGGTTGTTTTACAACTAATTAATCCCTATTATAACGCAATTAATTCTTAGCATAAGCCCAAATAAAGGTGTGGCTGCAACAAATTGTAAAATTTTAAAACTAAACAAACAAAGTACGAGTACAATATAATTGTATGCGGCAGTAACTACGCCGACTATCGTTTTAACCCCAAGGAAGAGTGGCATGCTAAACACGGTTATAAGTCGCATGTGATGCTGCATGTACACTTCATGCAAGCGCAGAGGGGAGGCAGCATGGGCTTTTACATACAGGTGCCAAACGATACGTGCTTAGCTAGAACGCACGCTTTCCCAGTTTCTCTCTGAAAGTGACGGTTCAGATGCCAAATTAATTCATGCCACCTGTTTGGAAAAAAAAAATACATATTAATTCGTAAGCTTTGCTAGAAGGACCCGAAATATAGGATCAATAGGGAGGATAAGTGAGGTGTCCCCCTCTTATTGGATAATGAGTTGGTCATCATTAATGATAACCAACTCATTATCCAATTGGAGGGAGACACCTCACTTATCCCCTTATTGGTTCCATATTTTGGGTCCTTGAGGAATTTTTTTAATTCGTACCTTTTAATTTGTGTTGTAGGTTTTGAGAGTACGTGATTAAGCAGTATTAATTATATGTTTTCTGTTCGGTAAATTATAGAGCGCGCCGAGCAAGCAATTGTTTGGTGACGTAGCAAGAGAAGAGGACCCTCACCCGTTTAAGTTTTGGCTATAACCAGCTAGAACCCCTTCATATAGTATGCACAGTTACATATGTTGGGCTCTGATACCACTTGTTGTGCGCGGTGGAAATCAAAACCAAACAGATGTGCTTCGAGGGATCAAATCAAACAAACGCTGATAGAAGGCCAAACAATGTAAAAATAACGGCACAAACTCAAACATAAAATTTAACGTGGTTCGGAAAATTGCCTACGTCCACGGGGCAAGAAGGGGATGGAGTTTTCACTAATAGAGAAGAAGAGTACAAACTGAGATTACAAATCACTCAAAACAATTAACTAATCTCACCAACAAAACTCTTAATCTCTCCAAATAAAACCCTAAACAATAGCTCAGAAAATACCTCTTTTATGTGCTCCAAATATGCCCCCAACAATCACCAATCAAAGCCAAAGAAACCCTAATTCGTGTTTGGTATTTATACTAAACTCAAATCGCAAACAGAACAAGAAACCAATAACTGGGCCTGACCCGACTGGCGGTCGACTGCCACGAAGCTCGCGGTCGACCGCGACAAACGACAGAACCCATAAATACATTACAGGGTCTCGCGGTCGACCGTCGCGTCACTCGCAATCGACCGCAAAAAGTCCAGAGACTTACTCCCTTTCGTGCACGTTCGTGGTCGACCGCAGCGCCACTCGCGATCGACCGTGCAGCACCCAAAAGCGTTCCTGTATCTAAAACTTGTTCTGATCCAAATCTTTTGCCGATTCTACAATTCTCCACCTCGGCAAAGTTTTCCCAAAACTAAGCCGGCACCAACCAAAACAAATGACTCACTTGTTGCGTCCAGTACAAAATGAAACAAAATCACGACAACGGACTCCATCCACAAGAAGTCAAGACCCAAATGAGAATGCGAACAAACTCCAAAATGTCGGTATCAACCCATCAAATCGGTTGCATCAAAATTAACTGCCTACGTATCCTATTGCCAAAGGAATCAAGCATTCACGTAGTTCCCCAAAATGGACTCCAAAGACCCTCAATCAAATAGAAGAATCTTCAATCCTTCACAAATATCAGCTGCATTCAAATCCAAATGATTCACTAACTGTGTCACCTCAGCTGTAATCTTAAACAATACAGTATAATCTGGAGTATGTGGAGTAAACTCCACCCAACGTGGAGTAGCATCACCCTCCACCTGCTGTGATATCCCAACGATCTGATCAACACTCTTCACCTACTGAGAGTCAAAAGTGACATACCTACGCAGAATAAAATCAAAGTCTCACAACTGATAACCAAATGAGCCTCTGAATCTTAAATGTACAATCGGATCAAATCTCGCATCCTCGATGAGACCAAATACTGGGCAACCAAACATCCGAAGCAACCCAAAATCAGAAGCAGCTCCACCAGATCCAAAATCACTAAGCGCAACAGTCGATAACCTATGACTAAGATGACCCAAATATGTTAAAGCCCGAAAGCCAAATTCATGCTCGACATCAAACGCCAATCCTCCTCCAGAAAGAAACGACCAATCAAAAATATCATCTCATCTCCTCGCCTCAATGTTTCCTCTCTAATGAAGTATGTCAAACAGCCATGAGCTCGGCACAAATGTAGAAATAGATCCCTCTTGTACCTCCCTCTAAAATCAGAATGAAGTACATTCACCTTTCTGCCAATACACTTCTTTAAACTGCTGGAGACTACTAGGACTTTATCCAATCGCTATTTGGTTGCAACCCAAGTATACTTAGAACAACCACCAACAAAAGAAACCAAATATCAAACACCTCCCAATGATGCTTCCTTGGAAGGCACCCAAATACCTAAATGAACACCACCTAAAAAAGACCCCTCGATCGATGGATAGAAGTGCCAAACTCCACCTCAGTCTTCTTGCTCATACCAATGTGCTCATAGGACTTCAATTTGAAGGTCAAAGCACTCCTCAATAATCCAATGCACCGTATCAACAATCAAATTACCCAGCCTCAAATCCTTCTTTCTCGACCATCTTTCTCAAAGCACCAACAAAACAAATACGGAACAAACAAAGAATAAATCCAAACTAATAAATATAGAATTTTTACCAAAAAATATCCCACCTTTATCTCCAAATGAAGCCCTAGCCAAACTTCCAAAGTGATCTACTCCTCTAAATAGCCCAAGAACGAAGAATAGATCCAAACTAATAAAGATAGAATTTTTACCTCCAATTGAAACCCTAACAAGAGCCTCCCAACGATCTTACCCAGCACGATGGAAATGAGATCCACAAATAGGAAAAATCCTACCTTTACTACCAAACGAAGTCCTAGACGAACTTTCAAAAACGATCTACTCCTCCAACGAAGACAAAACCCCAGATCTGGAACCTAGAGCTCTCATACCACTTGTTGAGCTCTGATACCACTTATTGTACGCAATGGAAGCTAAAACCAAACCGATGTAATTCGAGAGATTAAATCAAACAAACATTGAGAGAAGGCCAAACAATACAAAAATAACGACACAAACTCAAACATAAAATTTAACGTGGTTCGGTAAGTTTCCTACGTCCACGGGGCAAGAAGGGGATGGAGTTTTTTTACTAATAGAGAAGAAGAGTACAAACTGAGATTACAAATCACTCAAAACAATCAACTAATCCCACTAACAAAGCTCTTAATCTCTCCAAATAAAATCCTAAACAATAGCTCAGAAAATACCTATTTTTTATGCTCCAAATACCGCCCCCCCCAACAATCACCAATCAAATCCAAAGAAATCCTAATTCATGTTTGGTATTTATACCAAATTCAAATCCCAAACAAAACAGAAAACCAATAACTAGGTCTGACCCGACTGGCGGTCGACCGCCACGAAGCTCACAGTTGACCGCGACAAACGACAGAACCCATAAATACATTATCGGGTCTCGCGATCGACCGTCGAACCACTCGCAGTCGACCGTAAAAAGTCCAGAGACTTTCTCCCCTTCGTGCACGTTCGCGGTCGACCGCAGCGCCACTCACGGTCGACCGTGCAGCACCCACAAGCATTCCTGCATCCAAAACCTATTCTGATCCAAATCTTTCGCCGATTCTACAACATAAATACCCAAAGACCATATACCAAAATGATAGACAACCAGAAAATCAATCTACAAGCAAATTTCTCATGTGTGAGAACTTACCAATGTTGTCGTAGTAGCTACATGTACATAGTTTTCAATTTTCTCATGTTTTACCTCAAAATAACACGTTCTCCTCCCAATTTCAGTAGCGGGTGAAAGTGTTGGGTCTCTGATACCACTTTTTGTGCATGGCGGAAGACAAACACAAATGCCAAGAGAGAAAGTCAAAACAATCCAAAATAACGGCACCAACTCAAACACAAAGTTTAACGTGATTCGGCAAGTTGCCTACATCCTCGAGCCGGGCAAGAAGGGGATGGGTTTTCACTATAGAGAAAGTGAGTTCAAAATAGAGATTACAAGATCACTCAAACTAACCTCTCAAACAAAACCCTTAAATCTCTCACAAAACCCTCAAACAATTTGCTCAGAAAAGAACTCTCTTTTCTGTGCTCAAAACTCTCCTTCAAGCTACCCTAAAAAGTGATCAGTATGATCCAATAAACCCTAAACAAATCGTGTTCCTATTTATATAAAACATGAAATCCAAACTATGTAGGAAACCTAAGCAGGTCCAAACCCGACTCGCGGTCGACCGCCGAACCCATAGCGGTCGAACGGATCCAACGACCGAAACCTAAAAACAATACAGGGTTTTGCCGGTCGACCGTCGCATCACATGCGGTCGACCGCGAAAAGTCCAAAGACTTTCCCTATGCTATGCCACGTTTGCGGTCGACCGTAGCGCCACTCGCGGTCGACTGTGCAGCATCCAAAATGTTCCCTACTTCAAAAAATCCAAACCTCGTCACTGTGTAGCCAATTTTACATTTCTCCACCTTGGCGAAGTCTTCCCAAAACTAAGCTGATACTAACCAAACCAAATGTCTCACTTAATACGTCCAGTATGAAGTGAAATGAAATCACAACAACGGACTCAATCCACAATAAGTCGAGATCCAAATAAGAATGCGAACACTCTCTAAACGTTAGTATCTACCCATCTAATCGGTTGCATCATAAATGACTGCCTATGTATCCTTTTGCCCAAAGAATCAAGCATTCACATAGTTCCCCAAATGACCTCCAAAAGCCCCTCAATCAAATAGAAATGTTCTCAACTCTTTACCAACAAATATGCGGCTGATAGCTCTCCAAATGGCCCCAAAGTGAAACAAATCAAACATCTCCACCTTATGTGAACCAATGGACGTATCCAAATCATATGCACCAACTAGAATCGAATCAACCAACTCACCATCTGCATCCAAATCCAAATGATCGCCTAATTGTGTAACCTCAGCTAGAATCGCAAACGATGCAGTATGATCTGGAGTATGTGGAGTAATCTCCACCCAATGTGAAGCAGCACCACTCTCTATCCGCTATGATACCTCTATGATCTGTCCAAAACTCTCCACCTACTGAGAGTCAATAGGCTCCATCATCAAAGCCTTATCCAATGTGACATTACCAGACCAAATATTCAATTGAGTTTTACCTCCTATCACAGCAGTTGGCAACCCTTTAATAAGGTGACTCGAATATGTCGAAGCCTTAATCCAGAAACTCTTCTGCAAACTATTGCTTGACCACAAACACCGATCCTCCTCCAGTAAGATACGGTTTTACAAATTTGTCACCTCGTCTAGTTGCCCCAAGATTTTCTTTCCAACAAAGTGTCTCTCGAAATGTCGTGAGCTCACCTCAAATGCAGAAACAGGTCCTTCTTGTACCTCCCACCAAAATCAGAATGAAGTACCTTTATTTTTCTGCCAATCTCACACTTTTTCAATCTGTTAGAGACTACTAGGACTTTATCCAATCGGGATTTGGTTACAACCCAAGCATGCTTAGAACAGCCACCAACAAAGAAAACTAAATATCTATTACCTTCTAACGATGCCTCCTTGGAAGGCCCCCAAATATCCACATGAACTCTATCTGAAAGACCCTCCGTGCGGAGGTGTAAAACTTCACCTTGGTCTTCTTGCTCATACCAATGTACTCATAGGATTTCAATTTGTAGGTCAAAGCACTCCTCCATATTCTAATGCACCGTATCAACAATCAAATAACTCAGCCTCAAATCCTTCTTTCTCGACCATCTTTCTCAAAGCACCAACAAAACAAATACGGAACAAATAAAGAATAGATCCAAACTGATAAAGATAGAATTTTTACCTCCAATTGAAACCCTAACAAGAGCCTCCGAACGATCTCACCCCGCACGATGGAAATGAGATCCACAAATAGGAAAAATCTCACCTTTATCACCAAACGAAGCCCTAGACGAACTTCCAAAAACGATCTATTCCTCCAACTAAGACAAAATCCTAGATCTAGAACCTGGAGCTCTGATACCACTTGTTGGTGTGCGGATACCACTTGTTGTGCGTGGCGGAAGACAAACACAAACACCGAGAGAGAAAGTCAAAACAATCCAAAATAACGGTACCAACTCAAACACAAAGTTTAACATGGTTCGGCAAATTGCTTACGTCCACGGGGCAAAAAGGGGAGGGGTTTTCACTATAGAGAAAGAGAGTACAAAACAAAGATTACAAGATCACTCAAACCAATCTCTCAAACAAAACCCTCAAAATCTCTCATAAAACTCTCAAACAATTTGCTCAGAAAAGAACTATCTTTTCTGTGCTCAAAACTCCCCTTCAAGCTACCCCAAAAGTGATCAATATGATCCAATAAACCCTAAACAAATCGTGTTCCTATTTATATAAAACAAGAAACCCAAACAGTGCAGGAAATCGAAGCAGGTCCAGACCCGACTCACGGTCGACCGTCAAACCCATAACGGTCGACCAGATCCAACCACCGAAACCATAAAAAACTAAAGGGTTTTTCCGGTCGACCGCCACACCACTTGCGGTCGATCGCAAAAAGTCCAGAGACTTTCCATATGCTGTGCACGTTCGCGGTCGACCATAACGCCACTCGCGATTGACCGTGCAACATCCAAAATGTTCTCTGCTTCAAAAAATCTGATCTTCGTCGCTGTGTCGCCAATTCTAAAAAAGTTCAAACTTATTAATACAAGCATTTCTTTCTGGGTAAAAAAAAATTCATGGGACTAAACGTGAGATACTACATGTGTCCTTTCAATTCTCTTTTTTGTGATTCTATTCAAAAATAAAAGACTAATTAGTAGGGAGGCGTTTTATTTGTCCCATAATTTGTCCCTTGATTTTGAGTCGAAAAACTCTGAACTTGCTATACTAGTTTCTATACTAGCAACAAAGAAAAATTGTGATAGGTCCCCTTCCACCTCTCTTGGAATTAATGCCAACACATTCCTTTCTCTCTTTCAGTTCACTCTTTACACCCTCTCTTGCCAATTTCGGTTTGCTTGGAGGCTACACTTTCATCTTTGTTGGGTCATTTTGAAGTAAAAAATATCCTTTAGACGTGTTTTGGAGATTTCTTAGTATATATCTGCTACAAATTAAACGGCTTTCTTTATACTTGACTACTCAATTTTAGTTTCTACATGTCAGCGCACTCACCTGCACTCAAGCTTTTCCACAAACAATTGCTCTCAAGCTCTTTAATTTGGTGCAACGTACTGCTCTCGATCTCCTCCTCTTTTTACGCCAACATGCCCTAATAGCAGAGGGGCCGGAGCTTTTATTCACAAATTAACAAACGCCGTGCAGCTTTCCTCTATTAAGATTTCCATCCTCCTCTCATTTTCACTCCTCAGGCAGCATGATGGAGGAGATTCGGGTACAATAACAGTACCATTACGTTGCTTCTTGTTGTTTTCTAGTTGTTCACAGCTTGCGAGAGGGAAACTGGTACAGCACCATGCTGATAACTCTTTCAGCAGGCTTACTATCTATGAAACATACTGAGGGAGAAAGCAACGAAAGAGCCATGCGGTCTCTTTCCTCAACCGCGATGAAACAAGTAGATGAGCAGGGGACCAGCTAGTAATCACGTGTGTTGATGTTGAGGTGAGACTTTAACAATCGACTGTTTCCCCTAATTCTACATGTGTTACTTTTCCGGGTCAATTGCTGTCTATTTGCAGATGCACACGACTTCTTACATAGTGATACTGCTGTAAGAACATAAAACTATATATAACCCTTAATCCTCATCACAACTTTAGAGTTTCGGTATAGCAGCAATCACATAGTACAAAAGCAGCCTAGGTTTGAATTTTATTAGCCACTTTTAAATAAAAATATATTCTTCCTTGACTCTAGGTTTCTATCTGTGAAAGGACCAGGTTTCCATCTATGAAAAGACCATCGACCAACTGAGACATGTTAGAATATAAAACTATAACCCTTAATCCTTACTATAACTTTGGAGTTTTGGTGTACGGGCAGAGTCTTTTCACAGTAACTGTTTATCCCCTACACCTTCCGCATCTCATATTCTCATATAAGTTATTTTTCCCTCAATCAAGAGGGCAATTTAGTAATTTTTCCCCAAGTTCAATTGAGTGTAAAAGCTAATTTAGTGTCAGATAATTCTCACATGACATCTCAACCTTATTTGGAAAATAATGTTGTCTGGAGCACATGTTTGGTGTGAAAATTATTTTCATTGATGAATCCATTACAACTTTGGGCGTTTTAATAAATTCAAAAGAAATAATCTTTTTATAAGACCTTTACACAATAAAAATTTAAGAGCTACAATTTCCTCAAACAAACGCAACGGACGTTTATCTTCCGCTACTTGCGTGGGATCTTTGCCTGTGACGGGTACGTTGATATCCATGGACTACAAAATGATTAGATCGATCCAGAGTTTTGTTGATTCGCGAAGGAATTAAAAAACCAAAGCGATTATCTCGGCAACAGCGAGATAACCACTCTTCTCGAGATCGCAGCTAGGTACGATCTCAAGGGAAGGAACCCAGAAATGTAGATCTGACGAGCTCTTCTTCTTTATGCCTAAGAACCCGATCCGATCTCCTCCTCTCTTCTAAAATTCGTGCTCCTTCAGTCTTCAATTCAGCAGGGCTTCACCGACGCTCGAGAATTCCAGATCTTTTGAATTGCTCATTCTTTATGCCGTGATTCGCCAAAATCTGCTAGCCTCTCTCAAATTCGTCAGAACCTCGCCCTAGCTCCTCTGACATTCGTGGCTCCCTTCAGATCTGTCTTTATGTGGGTGCTAGGGGTGTATTTATAGGTTTTAAATATCGTGTTTGTGGATAGGAATGTCATGTTTGTGGATAGGGTCGAAGAACAACCGTTATTATCCGTTTAGGTGGATTTTCGGTTATGTAACAACTTCCGCATGTTTAAGGATAACCCCACATGTTTATGGATGATCCCAAGGAGTTCTAGAAGCCAATCTTATCAGAAAACACGTCGGGAGCTAACTTGGGCGCGAGTCACTTCGATTGTCTCGCTCATGTCCGAGATAACTTGGACTATCTCGGGTATTTTAGTCTTAACTCTTTCGTCTGACTTTAGAATAAAATGATTAAAGATGAGTTGGAAAGCTGACAAAGATACCTATAACCTTTGTCTTTTGAGATTCTTCAGATTCGAATTTTATCATCGATAAAATGTGCAAGACATAATTGGTGTCTCGCAGGTGCGAAACAGTTTGGACTGTCTCGAGTGTTTTGGCTCTAACTTCCTCATTCGACCTCAGAATGAGTTGATCTAAGATGTATTGGAAATCTAACGAAGAGCTCTAAAACCTTTGTCTTTTAAGATTCTTCATATTCGAATTGAATTATGGCCAAAATCTCTGTTCTTCTCCGAGACACAAACATTGTCTCGGAATTCCGAGACAGTTTGTACTGCCTTTGGTATTTTGACTTTATCTCTCTCATACGATCTCGGAATGAGTAGATCCAAGATGTGTTGGAAAGCTAACGAGGATATATACACCTTTACATTGGTGAGACACCCATGGGATGAGTGAGACACGAGTGTCGCTTCATCCTTTGCGGTCGAAACGTAACTCCTGATCGGATCGTATCTTCGTTATTCTGCTATTCCGTTAATTCATACGGTTTGTCGACTCACTTTATACGCTTGTCGACATTGTATAATCCTCTTTGACTCATTCATCATCTCCTCTTCATCTCGAGCTGTGTGCGAGAACCTATAGGTATTTTTGGATGCCTACAGATACCCCTTCTAAAGTATTTCAGTCTCGTTTCTTTTATAGAAGAGCATGAAATACTTTGGATGTGATAGGCTCCACCTTCAGTCAGTGTACAAGGACCTATAGTCGACTTTGGTTCTTGAATTCTATAATTTTTAGTCTATTCAGTGCTTTGTTGAATAGCTAAAATTTTCCCGGCGTTGCGTTTATCGCTTGGCCGTTGTCAAAGTCTCAAATCAAACCGA
The DNA here is from genome assembly GCA_022839385.1 of Asparagus kiusianus. Taxonomy (NCBI): domain Eukaryota; kingdom Viridiplantae; phylum Streptophyta; class Magnoliopsida; order Asparagales; family Asparagaceae; genus Asparagus; species Asparagus kiusianus. Next base: position 31,177 of record BQKN01061064.1, on the reverse strand, counting down.
TGAGTTGGCTTTAGCTCGTGTCGTTGAGTTGACTTTAAACTGATTATCTTCATTAAAAATTCATATCTGAACTTTAGAATTGATGGGAGATTATGTGTTAAACGTCATTGCTATGCGTTGACCGACGTTAACGTGTTGACCGGCGTTGACTGAGACCACGAGTTGACCAGCATTGACTCAGAGCCGCGCGTTGATTGGTGTTGACTTTCATCGCAACGCTTTGACCAGTGTTGACCTAGAGCCACACGTTGACCAGCACTGACCTTAGGATTTTGTATTGATTGATGTTGACTTTTATCGCAATGCGTTGGCTGTTGTTGACCTAGACCTATGCGTTGACCGGTGCTGACCTTAGGGTTTCGCTTCGATCGGCGTTGACTTTCAACGCAACGCGTTGACTGGTGTCTATACAGTTTATGCTCTTAAGGCGTTAGAGCGTGGTGGTCCCTGTAGACGGTAAAAATTACCGCGGCGGACTAACGAGCAAATTCGCCCACAAGTCAGGACCATCCACTTAGATGAAGAATGGATTGTAGCCACGTAACGGGCTCGCTGACGCACGAGTCCCCCATTGGCCTTCACACGCCAAATCACATGGGCTCGCCAGTAGGGTGAATCCGCCCTCATGAGCCAAATCCGATTGCAGGGGTCCAAATCCGCCCTCATGAGGCAAATCTGCTTGCAGGGGTCCAAATCCACCTATGTGAATCGAAAGCCCGGTTCCCAGGGACAAGCCTCCCCTACTTCCCGCGATGCGAAGGGAAAGGCACAGTGCTCTAAGCTTGTTCGGTGGCCGCCCACAATCTGAGCGGGCAGATAGGCGTCAGATCAACCTGCATGCTCATAAATGCGACTCACCTCAACCATCAAGGTCAGGAGTTGGAGCTGCCGGCATGCGGCAAGCTGTCCAAGCCGATTCAGGTGCGAGGCGTCCATTCTCCCGCCCCTATTCAGACATAGGGAGAGGAGAGGGGGCACAGCACCCCAGGGCCGTCAGGGGGTCACTCGGTGGCTCGCAGCACAAGTGAGCGGACAGGCGCCAGAGTAGCATGCGCCCTCATGAATGCAACTCGAAGGGCCAGAGCCGTCGAGGCTCAATGAGTTAGCCAAATCTACTCAAGTACCTGACAGCCGCCGTCACTAATACGAGGAGGGGCTTTCCCGCTCCTACGCGATGTGATATAGCGCGTAGCTCCTCGAATGACTGCTTGTGGACAGCAGGATATCTCTAAACGATGTATGGTCACATCCCATAATTCAAGGAGCAGCCAAGCTGTCTCTCTCCTATTTAAGAGCTTCTTTCAGCAACTTTGAAGGGGATCGATTGATCAAAAAAAAGAGGAGGATCAGAGGATCGGCGATAAGCTCTTTGCATATTCCTGCACTGCGGCACCACCTCCTAGTTCTGAGCCCCGATCGCCGGCGAACTAGAAGATTCAAACTCCATCGACCCGAGCTTCTACTGAGTACTGAAGCTCTCCAGCAACCTCAATCAAACCGTCCAAGGGAAGCAGACTCGGCACGAGCACCGAGCGAAGCATCCTACAGCTCCCGAAAAGTCCCCACACTAAACAAAGAGGGCATTCCCTCTGCTTCTGTTGTAATTCCGATTGATTAGTTTGTAATAAGCCATTCTTATGAATACAAACAAAATCTCCCTGTTTTCGGGAAAATCAGAAATTTACACCATACAGAAGATGGCGACCATAGTGGGAGAAGCTATTTCCTCAAACGAAATGGTGGTATCTCAGTTCGACGAGGTTGCTGTCGGGACGACGGTGGAGTCCCTAGAGATCGAGTTTGACCAAGCCAAGTACGAAGAGTACTTGTCTTTCTCCTCTTCCGGTGGCGAAGCGTCCCGCAAGTGCCACAGAGTCGTGCGCAGGAGCCAACCTCAGACGGTCAAAGCTCCCACGCCCGAAGGCTCTACCCGAGTCTCGTCGGAGAAACCCACCCCAAAGTCTCTCACGGCCAAGCCATAGATCGAGAGCATGGGACAAGAACCTACTAGATGGGTCGCCAAACGACCCTCGGTAGCGCCCATCCCGAAAGAGGCACCAGTTCATTCCGACGTGGTTCATACTGTCTCAATCCCCGCGAACGCTCTTCCCTCTAGAAGAGCTCGCCAATGGGAAAATACAAGGCCACTCGCTCAGGGGAACTTCGCTTCTCAGGTCACATCCCTGATGCGAATGAATTACCACGAGCGCGTGATTCTGCTCACGCAGGCGAATCCTCGAAAATGGGCGGATCTTACCCCGACCACCTGGCGGATAGCTCCAGAGGCAAATCAATAGACGATGCCTCACCTACTCGCCCGCGCGAGCGGGGGGTTGAGTTTTGCCCGCATGTTGGGATTTGCCCGAACGCGGGAGTTCGCCTGTCAAGGCAAACTAACCCAACTCCTACTTCAAGGCGTTCCACCCAGTACGGCAGGGGGTGCATCCCAGACCCTCTCGTGCGATCACTCGGGTGACCCATCTGACCTTGGGGGTATTCGCCAGTCACCCACGGAAGACCTTCGGGAGTACTTAACTCGCAAACGCGCCATACATGAGGCAAATCCTCAGTGCCATTGAGAGAGACTCATCCACACAGTACTTGCCGACTGTCAATGCGTAGGAACGACGAAACCCTCAGTATTCGAGAGGCTCTCTCTACGACCTTCCCGGCCTAGGCCCACCCGTCAGAGACGCCGTCGCCAGAAAGGGCGCGTTGTCGACGACCTAGAGCTTGCTTGCGTCCTCCACAATCAATATGACGGATAGGGGTAAGGCAATACTTTCCGATTCCCCAGACTCAGACTCCATTCTGGGACCTAACCGTCGGTTCGCCCAACACGGACAAGGCGGCATATACCAACGTACCCATAGTCGTAAGGGGGTAAGCATCGGGTTTGATTACTCCGCCCTGGCACCCCCCTCCTACGGCGAGGACGAGGTCCATTCGGCGACAGCCACGTCCCAAACCTCGCATTCGAGCCAAAACTCACCGGTGAGGGTACACACGACTGAACTCGCCCACGAGCAGACGGTGGCTCAAAAGCTAGAGGAACAGCAGGCGACCATCGACTCTCTAAGAGAGATGATGGAGCAACTTCTCAGCAAGAAGAAGAAGAAGAAAAGAACCCAACGCCCTTTACCCCGGCAAACTGGGGATAAGGAGTGGGTACCTCCCCGCCGTCCGGCGACTGAAACGGAAGACAACAGTAATCCACAATCCGATTACTCTTCCAAAACGTCGCTAGGGATGTCACATACTGGGGGTAGCATCCGTGATAAGAGGTTCGACGAGTTCCAAGACCAGCTCAATGCGCTGAAGCTTCAGCAAAATATGAACAAGCTGGGTGTGATCCGTCCCTACCCTATTGAGTGGGATACGGTCCCATACCCGACAAAGTTCAAGCCGATCAGCTTAGTGCAATTTGACGGCAAGGGCTCGCTGATGCGGCATAAACATGTACCAAAAAGGTTGCAAGTGCACAACCGTGTCAAGTTATAGTATTTAAGATATCGATCCCACGAGGAAGGTGTTTTATAGGAGAAAATATGAAATCGGTTCTTATGTTGTGTGCGTGACAAATAAGATTGATGAGTGAATGTGATTGTGAAGAGATTGAGAGAGTGAAAGTGGTGTGTAAATAGGTGCAAAGTGTAAATGAGAGTGGATTTGAAAAAAGAATGAGTATGATCAATAAGGTGAGAAGGAAAAAATGAATAAAATCAAGAAACAAAATAAAAAATCAAGAATAAAGAACAAAATTCTAGAATAAAAGAAAATGCAAGAAATTAAAGATGGTGGATTCAATTATAGATATGGGTAATCTACAATTGAACCCACTTCTTAGAAAAGGGTGATTCCCTAGAGGGTTCTAACCTAAAGGCGAATCAAACAAAATAAAAATAAACAAAAAGAAAAACTAAACCCAAGAGGGTTCTAGCCTCAAGATGAATAGTATAAGAAATTAAAATCTAACTACAAAATAAATTATAAAATCTAAACTACAAAATAAAATTACAAGAATTAAATGCAAGAAAGTAAATCTACTCTATAAGCATGAAATAAATCTAAGGCAAGAGGGTTCTAGCCTCTTGGCTATTTAACAAAAAAATAAAATCTAACTACAAGCATAGAAATAAATCTACACTAATAAGCAATAAAAGAAAAAAAGAAAAGAAATGCAAACCTTCAAATAATTCTCCATCTTCATCTTCATCTTCATCATCCAACAAAGAGAAGAAGAGAAAAATTTAAAGTGGTGAAAAAAATTATTATTATTAATTGCAACTAAAAGTTACAATTTTGGAAGGCCTTCTCAATTAAGAGTAGCCCTCCTCTCCAAAAGGAGTTATAAAAATTTTCACACCCCTAACCCCTCACTCTCTACCCCTATTTATAG
>BQKN01061064.1:5035-26768 GCA_022839385.1 Asparagus kiusianus | reverse complement strand
GGCATCGATGCGGGCATCGATGCTGGCATCGATGCGGGCATCGATGCTGGCATCGATGCGGGCATCGATGCCTGCCTTTCTCCTTTTGCTGTCCACAGATTCTTCTTGTTGTTTGCTTTTGGGCTTTGGACATTGGGCTTTTCTTGGACTCTTGGGCTTGGGCTTTGATTTATTTCTACATTAAATAGTTGATAGAATTCATTGGGCTTCATGGCTTCATTTCTTCATTAAATCACGGGCTTTTTGTTGAGAGATGAGGGTTTGAGATTTATTCTTCATTAACCTGTAATTAAAGATAAAAACAATTATTAGTGGTATATTTATTCATATAAAATAGATAATGATGGTATAAAATTATAATAAAAAGTGATTATCAAATACCCCCACACCTAAACTTTTGCTAGTCCTCTAGCAAAGAAAATAAAAAGAAAATCCTAACTCACTTTCGCAGGAATCACGGTTGTATTTAGCGCATACAACAAGCCTTTAAACCCCTAGCTTACCCTAGTGGACGAGTTGTAGTCTCGTGAGGGTTTGCAGTGAATATACCCACAAAATTCGGGCAACTTGCCAAATTAAAGAAGTCAGTAAATAACTAAATTCACTTGATAACTTTTAGATAATCTAATTGGAGCCAGTTATTACTCAAGAAAACATTTTTATATATAACTCTAAGGTATATTTTCAAGAAAATCTTCTCATTGTAGCAATACAAAACCAAGCCAAACTTAGAAATTTAATTTAAAAGTTTTGAAAAGAACATGCTAACTCTTTGTTTTAAATAATTTTCAAGTTGTTTGATTTAAAATATTTTTCAAGACCATATATATACAACTATAAAATATTTATTAGTTTTTTTTAACTCTTTCTTCCTTGGTGATTTTTTTCTACTTTAACGGGCTTTCTAAGTGACCATTTAACGAGTTTTGGGCCAATGGATCCCAACCCAAATGGGTTTAGGTCATTAAGTATGAAAATACTCCTTGGGCTTAATTACTCGGTCAACTTAGGCTTTATAAGATAGAATCACTTTGAATTCAAGAGTTTTTTTTGTGCCCATTTTTCGCACTCTTCTTTTGTAATTTTTTTTTGTATATGTATATATATTTTTGAAAAATATGTAAATCAAGACACTTTGAAAAATTATTTTCAACTCTAAGCTAAGCATGCAAAAATTTCATTATTTTAAATAAAAATCCAAGTTAAGACTTAAGTAAAGTATACTACTTTGAAAATCATTTCTTAAGAAATTTATTTAGAGTTATCATAAAAGGTGAACTTAAGTAAATAACTAACTAGGGATTAGAAAATTTCAAATTTATCAAATAAATCAATTATTGCATAACTCCATCAATTTGGCAAGTGACGATATTTTTATATATTTTTTTTAAGAAAAGGGAAAAAAACAAAAATGTAACTAAAAATGTAAAATAAAGAGAAAAAAAATAACTAATTCCTACCCCCACACCTAAATTTTGCATTGTCCTCAATGCAAACTCTATGATGCATAATGTAAAGCAGATAAGAAGTGAAGCACTTACATTTGGTCGGCTGATAAAAATCTGCAATTACCTTTGGTCTGAGGAGGATGGAATCAAAATTTATTCTTTTTTTTTCCTTTTTTTTCTTCTTCTTTTTTTTCTTCTTTTTTCTTTTTTTTTCTTTTTTTCGTTTTTTTTGACAACTGAACAAGAAACTCTCAAATAAGAGAAGAATAAATTCTTTTTATTATTTTGAAATAAACAAAATAATCAATGTAGAATGAAATATTCAACATGAAGAGTTCATGTTCTACATTGAATCCTACCTTATTGCTGAAAATTCTCCCACGGATTTTAAATAAATTCAATATGATATAATCAACAATGTGCTGAAATTCTAAGCATTCCGGGGTGTTCAATGATTTTTGTGGCAATGGAAGGTAGGTATTATTGGTGTCATGCATATTGGACTTAGATTCTTGATTTGTGAATGTTTTTTCTCTAACAACCAATTTTTCTTTAACAATTTTCTCAACCCCAAGATTCATGGTTGATGTGTAAAAATTTGGTTGTTGTTTATTTTCCAAAAATCTAAGTTCATCAAGAAAGAGTTTTTCAAAATTCAGTTCATAGCAGCAATTGTTTAACACAGTTTCTTTATTTTGACAAACCTGATCTGCTTCTCCTAATATTTTCAGCTCTTCACCAAAAATTTCCTCAAAACTTAGATCTGACTCTTCTTCTTCTTCCTCCGGTCTTTCTTGAATTGAATTATCAGGGGAAGAGTGAATCGGAACAAGAATTTGGCTTAAAGGTGTTCTTTCCTGATTATCGACCTGTTCTCCTGACTGTAGTGCATTCATTTGAGTGTCCTTAGGATTGACCATGGGTTGACTCAAAATTTCTCCTTCCTCTCCTTCTTTTATGGCACTAGCTAGTTGATCAATGTGGGTTTCTAATCTAGCTATGGCTTGAGTGTTAGAGTTAAGTATGAGTTCGGTTGATTGCATAAAGTAGTTCATCGTGTAGGATGTTTGAGTTAACATATCCGTGGCTAGTGTGGAGGCCTTAATTATGATTTTAAAACCTTTTTCCAAAATATTGAGACGTTCATCATGATCTGTATCAAGAGGAGTGTGAGTTACAACTTGATGATGAGGAGACTGATTTTGATGTGACAGACTGGGTTGTTGAAATTGTGGATGAGAATTGAAAGGAACTGTATTACCCCTAGGACAATGTTGGTTCAAAGAGGGAGGGAAGTTTTGAGTTTCAAAGTGGTTTTCCTGATTCCATGCAATGTTTGTGTAACTTGCCCAACCTGGGTTGTAGGTTGAAAAAAATGGATCATTCACCGAATACTGAGATGGACTCTCTACAAACTCCCGAGCTTCATTAGAGATTTCAATCCTATTGGGATAACATAAATTTTGAAAAACTTGTGGATTAGCCATTTGTTCAAAATGAATTTGTCCACGTTTTGCATGCACCAAAAACAATTTCTTTTTATAATATTTTTTTTGAAAAATAAAAGTTAGTTTTTTTAGAAGAAAAGAAAGAAAATTAGTTTTTTTTTAGAAGATAAAGAAAAAGAAAAATCCTAACTAAAACAAATCAAAGCAATCACTTTTCAATCAACTCTAATTCTAGGGTTTAGCCTAACTCAACTAGACCAGCTCCTAACCAAAAATTCCTTAAGTGAAAAGATAAAAGTTTTACCCGGGTAGTTAGCCAGGTAAGGATAGTACTAGAGGGTGATCAGAGATCAATTAAGTACCTCGTTCCTTACGGAGCGCTTTACACAACCCCTAAACCTTGCCTTAGACACAAACTAATCCAAGAAAACTTAAACCGGTTCACTTAAGGATTTCTTGTTCCTTATTGAGCTCGAATCCTTAGGGGCCAACGTCTAATGAGTTTTATTAGGCTTGAGTGGTGTAGTGAGGAATTAGTGATTTTTAGGCTAAGGAAAGGGTGATGAAATCCCTCACCTTATCTTGATTAGGGGGTTTTGCCCTTAAAAATATTTTTAAGTGTGTGCCAAATCAAGATACTCAAATCACTTGGTGAATTCCTACTAACTATATGAAATGCAACCCTATGAATTAAAAGCAACTAAAAAGGATAGAAAAAAAAATCTTTTTCCTTTTTTTTAATTAGGGTTAACAATCAAACAAATGAGAAGGAGAAATTGTTTGGATTTATTATCTTGTTAGTAAATGTCAAAGTGGAGGGTGGATTTTATTATGGTCAACAAAAATAAAATCTTTTTGTTTTTTTTAAATCCTAATTGTCACTAATTGTGAGAAACTAACTAAAGGTGTGGAATTGAAAATATAAGGATGAAGACTTACCACAAGCGAATATCCAATTCCTCAATCTCCAATTCTTGATCTTTAATCTTCAAGTAGTTCTTTCACAAGAAACACACAAGTTAAAGAACCAAAATAATTAAAACCTACTTAAGCACCTTCCCCGGCAACGGCGCCAAAAACTTGATGCGGCATAAACATGTACCAAAAAGGTTGCAAGTGCACAACCGTGTCAAGTTATAGTATTTAAGATATTGATCCCACGAGGAAGATGTTTTGTAGGAGAAAATATGAAATCGGTTCTTATGTTGTGTGCGTGACAAATAAGATTGATGAGTGAATGTGATTGTGAAGAGATTGAGAGAGTGAAAGTGGTGTGTAAATAGGTGCAAAGTGTAAATGAGAGTGGATTTGAAAAAAGAATGAGTATGATCAATAAGGTGAGAAGGAAAAAATGAATAAAATCAAGAAACAAAATAAAAAATCAAGAATAAAGAACAAAATTCTAGAATAAAAGACAATGCAAGAAATTAAAGATGGTGGATTCAATTATAGATATGGGTAATCTATAATTGAACCCACTTCTTAGAAAAGGGTGATTCCCTAGAGGGTTCTAACCTAAAGACGAATCAAACAAAATAAAATTAACAAAAAGAAAAACTAAACCCAAGAGGGTTCTAACCTCAAGGTGAATAGTATAAGAAATTAAAATCTAACTACAAAATAAATTGCAAAATCTAAACTACAAAATAAAATTACAAGAATTAAATGCAAGAAAGTAAATCTACTCTATAAGCATGAAATAAATCTAAGGCAAGAGGGTTCTAGCCTCTTGGCTATTTAACAAGAAAATAAAATCTAACTACAAGCATAGAAATAAATCTACACTAATAAGCAATAAAAGAAAAAAAGAAAAGAAATGCAAACCTTCAAATAATTCTCCATCTTCATCTTCATCTTCATCATCCAACAAAGAGAAGAAGAGAAAAATTTAAAGTGGTGAAAAAAATTATTATTATTAATTGCAACTAAAAGTTACAATTTTGGAAGGCCTTCTCAATTAAGAGTAGCCCTCCTCTCCAAAAGGAGTTACAAAAATTTTCACACCCCTAACCCCTCACTCTCTACCCCTATTTATAGTAAACATCAGTGAATGAGAGCCATTGGATCAAAATCTTATCCAAAACCATCAAAAATCAGCCCTTAATTCGTAACTAACTGCCCAGGGTATCGATGCCTGCATCGATACAGGCATCGATGCGGGCATCGATGCTGGCATCGATGCGGGCATCGATGCCGCCATCGATGCGGGCATCGATGCCTGCCTTTCTCCTTTTGCTGTCCGCAGATTCTTCTTGTTGTTTGCTTTTGGGCTTTGGACATTGGGCTTTTCTTAGACTCTTGGGCTTGGGCTTTGATTTATTTCTACATTAAATAGTTGATAGAATTCATTGGGCTTCATGGCTTCATTTCTTCATTAAATCACGGGCTTTTTGTTGAGAGATGAGGGTTTGAGATTTATTCTTCATTAACCTGCAATTAAAGATAAAAACAATTATTAGTGGTATATTTATTCATATAAAATAGATAATGAGGGTATAAAATTGTAATAAAAAGTGATTATCACTCGCCCTCGCAGCACATCTACTACTTCATGGCGCAGACTGGATTCCTTACGGGGAACGACGCCATTCTCACGCGACTATTCATAGGCACCCTCAAGGGAGTAGCCTTCGAATGGTTCCGTAAGCTGAAACCCGGCTCTATCAAGTCGTGGGCCGACATCGAAAGACTCTTTTTGGCCCACTTCTTCGACGACGACACGGAAGTGTTAATGGCCACTCTCCTTGCTGAAAAACAACGGAAGTCGGAGTCGGTCAATGACTTCGTGAAGAGATTTCAGAATTGATCAGTCCACTGTCGGGACCAAGTTTCCGAGTCGACACTGATCGAGATGTACCGCAACAACCTGTCGATTCATATTTTGTCCAAGATAGGCGCGGTGGAGACTCGGACGTGGAAGGAGCTTGTGCGTCAGGGCGAACAGGTGGAAAACATGATCAAGAGGCTGGAGGCCGAAGAACCCCAACCTAAGAAGGGAGCCGCGGAGCCGGCTGTGCCAAAGAATCTCCCTCGAACGAGAGAAAAGGAAATCATGGCAGTCGATTCCGCCCCAATGCCGAAGGCCGCCCAAAGGCCAAAGCCCAGGCAGTTCGAACAACGCCCCCCACGGCAATACGATTTCAAGGAAGACCAAGTAGTGGCAACGCTCGATACGCTGCTCAAGAGCGGTCGAATCAAACTGCCGGAAGCCATGAAGCCTGAGGAGGCAGACAAAACCAATGACCCGACTTACTGTGCCTATCACAGGTTCCTTGGTCACCACACGACCAAATGCTACGTCCTCAAAGACAAGCTCCAGGCCCTCTATGATGCGGGGGTCCTGAAGAAGGAGAAGGTCCAAAAGCAGGTAACCACGAACATGATCACCTTGATCTTTGGGACAGATCTCCCAGAGGTTCAAGCTCCGGCAGGGGTAATTCCTATCCCCAAGGCGGTCTTGAAGATCACCAACGACGATCCTTACAACCAGCGGGGGAAGGGTTTAGTCCCACAGACTCTGCCATCGGGGCTGATAATGTGGGTCCACCCGGACCTCCTCAACGATGAGCAATGGACTGCAAGACCTTCGAAGGAGGCCAAGGAAAACCTTACAATGTTGTCTCTGCCATCCCAGATAGAGACAACGCAGCGATAGCCGCCCTGACCGATTCCGAGGAGGACACCAACGTCTTCGCCACGAGAGCGGGGAAGGAATTTGCGAAGGAATATCCCACGAGGGCGGAGAACCCGGCAGGACCTCTTGTGAGGCCGGCCGTGACAACCCCTCCCAATCCGGACGGACCAAGCTCAAGTCGCCAACCTTTCCGGTTCAACGTGCTCGCGCAGATGAAAAGCATCCCTGCACGAATTACCATGTACGACCTCCTCCGGTTATCTAGATCTACACGGGAGGCCCTGCAAGAGGCATTGGCCGACTCAGAGGCGTTCTCCACTCATTTCTCGAAGGAGACAGAGTCAGAACAAGAATGTGCGGTTTGTTGCCAAGTCTCCGAGAGACGGGTCCCGTGCATCACTTTCACTCCTGAGGACATGCTCATCAAGAGCACGTCTCATGATCGACCGTTGTACTTCACGGGATACGTCGGGTCGGCAAAAGTGGACCGGATCAGGTCGACCCGGGTTCTGCACTGAGCATCGTGCCCCTAAAGTTGATTAAGCACCTGGGGATACCGCCAAAACGTCTGTCCTCGACCACCACAACCAATTTTGGCTTTAACGCCACGAGGACATGGCCGCTGGGCAAAATCCGCCTAAAATGCCGAATAGGCGACATGAAGACGGAGGTGACCTACTACGTTATCGATGCCGAGCCTTCCTGCAACGTGCTCTTAGGACGCCCGTGGATCCATGGCAACCGAATAGTCCCATCCACCCTTCACCAATGCCTAAAATATGTGGACGACTATGAGCGAGTGAAAACAGTAGTGGCCGACAAACAACCGTTTAAAGGCGTCGAAAATTATTTCACGGATTCTTTGTTATACCAGGACCCCGTCGAGCCACCGGTTGAAGAACCGGAGAGCGGTAACGAGGCGGATAGCGAGCCTGAGTACAGCGATAACCTAATTCTAAACGACTTCGAGTCAATTGTAATCGGTTATGAAAGTCATCATGTAACCAACATCGTTCAAGCGGAGAAGATTATCATGAATGAAAAGTCCAACTTTGCTTATGTGTCGTCTTGTTCTACGTCTGAGGATGATGAACCCAACGACTAATGGGCAAAACTCTACGGCGATCCCTCCCTGCACCTGCCAGTATGCTCGTCATGCGTCGCGAGGACACGGCCGATTGAATCGTCGCGAGCTGTATTTGTTGTGCCGGCCCGAAATAAGTATCAAAAAGATATTATTTTCGGCCGAATCGATTGTCCCCTACGCACCCTATGGGATGAATCTGAAGACGAGGACCCCGCGCCTTAATTTTCGCAATACAGCCAAGTCGCCAGGCGCATGATGAGCGACATGGGGTATGACCTCACGTGCTTAGAGGGCCTGAATTACGGACGAGGGTGCAAAATGGTCATTCGACCTGCCTACGTACCCAAGGGTAAACCCTCAAATTACTTCAACAGGACTCAGAGAGGCTTAGGCTACTCCTCTTCCTCATCAGACCTGTGCTGTTATGTCAACGAGGACTCAGACTACACGTACTCAGGAGATCAATCGTCGGTAACCTCGGCATGGGACTCGGATGTTAGCGTAAGAGATCTGTTCGATAACTCTACAGTCAACATGGCTACAATGGACCCCGCCGAAATGGCGGGGGATGGACAACTTCCCCTTTATGATGAAACATAGGATCGCCATGTTAACGCCCAGTGGAATAATCGCTTCGAACAACGGGAACCACCAACCGAAGACGAAATCCTCCAGGTGAACATGGGCACTGAGGCGAATCCCAAGCCTATATTCATCAGCGGCAGTCTACCTCCTCAAGAAAAAGAAGATCTCATCGCCCTCATACGGGAATACATTAACGTCTTCGTGTGGAACTACGAAGACATGCCTGGTTTAGATCCGCGGGTTACCACGCATCGCCTCAACATCAGCTCAGACGCCAAGCCAGTCAAACAACAGTAGAGGCGGTTTCACCCTTAGATTATGGAGGCGATCGAAGCTGAAGTAAAGAAGCTCATCGAATCCGGCTTCATGAGGGAGGAACAACACCCTGACTGGGTGGCCAATATTGTTCCGGTTCTGAAGAAAAATGGTAAAATCCGTATCTGCATCGACTTCAGAGACCTCAACGCCGCGTGCCCGAAGGACGAATTTCCTTTGCCCATCATGGACGTCATCATCGACAACACGTGCGGATTTGAGATGATGTCCTTCATGGATGGTTTCTCCAGGTACAATCAGATCAAAATGTACGCCGAAGACGAGAAGCACACTTCGTTTTGCACTCCTATGGGGGTATACTGTTACACAGTCATGCTTTTCGGACTCAAGAACGCCGGCGCGACCTACCAACGCGCCATGAGCACGATCTTTCGAGAGCACTTGCAAAAGACGGTGGAGTGCTATGTAGACGACCTGGTCGTAAAGAGTCGCCATAAAGACGACCACCTCCAAGACTTGAGGACGATGTTCGAACTCATGAGGACTCACCAACTCAAGATGAATCCTACGAAGTCATTTCTAGGAATGTCTATTGGTAAATTCCTCGGTTTCGTTGTCACAATGAAAGGAATCCAAATTGACCCCGACAAGGTGCGAGCCATTCAAGAGCTTCGACCACCCCGGAACCTCAAAGAATTAAGAGGTCTTCAGGGACGATTGGCCTACATCCGAAGATTCATCTTAAATCTTTCGGGCAAATGTCAGCCGTTCTCCAAGCTTATGAAGAAAGGCACTTCCTTCGTATGGGACGAGCCTTGCCAAAAGGCCTTTGAGGACATCAAAGCTTACCTCTCAAACCCGCCCGTCCTCGCCGCGCTAATTTCAGGGAGACCATTTCTCATCTATATACGGGTCATGGAGCATTCTCTGGGTGCCCTCTTGGAACAAAATGATGACGCGGGCCATGAGCAAGGTATCTACTACCTAAGTAGGACCCTGCAAGGCGCCGAACAATGGTACCCGATGGTTGAAAAAGAATGTTTGGCCTTGGTGTATGCCATCCAAAAGATGCGACATTACCTGGTCGGCCAGACAATCCATGTCATTTCCCAAGTGAATCCCATACGGGTCTTCATGACACAACCGACAGCGCTAAACTGGCGCCTGGCTAGGTGGGCTCTTCTACTTTCTCAGTATGATATCCACTTCATGCCACAAAAATCCGTTAAGGGACAAGCCATCTGTGACCTCATGGCTGTTAGACCCTAGAGGGGGGTGATTAGGTTCTTATGCTAATCTAATCCGATTAAATGCCAATTGAAACTAATTAATAAGTTATCCTAGCAAGTATGAAATACAACAAGATATGTAAGCTAGGATAAGCAATATGAACAAAGAGATATATCCTATATGATAAAAATATATATGCAAGGATATATAAACTAACACAAGGGGTAAACAATTTAACTACAAATATGATAGGGCAAAATGATCAACAAGCAATACACAATGGCGATGTAAGATATGAATATGAAAACAAGTGCGCCAATGCAATCAAATAAAGAATATGTTTACAAGGTTTGGTCCCCACGACCTACGTCCCCGCTCCTCACCTCGAGGAGATACTCTACTATCACAACCGGGTTTTCTACGTTCACCCGAATAACGTTTACACCTCACACTCGGTTTTCTAGCTAACCGAAAACTTTACAATCGACACTCTTGCAATCACACTCTACACCCACTAAGTGTTGAACTAGACGTGTCTCCCTCAAGTGCTCGGATACAACCTCTCCCTAGGTTCGTCAACCGACGCCACTCCTCTTGGGACGATCCCCGACTCTCGCCACACACTCCTCACTCGGTGTACAAGTGTATTACAAAGTGATCTCACAATTAAGCACAATATAACAAATGATTGTTCTCTCTAACAAGGTGAGAACTCAATTAAGCACAACTCAAAGTTACAAACTCTCACCACCCAATTATACTATGTATGTAAATACTAAAAGCTCAATGTGGGTGTGTGTAACAATGAGTAAATAAAATCAATTTAACTAAACTCAAATATAAAATCTAGCTTAAGAGCAATGATAATCAAACAAGTATATAAATGTAAAGCTAGAGTTTGAGTTTAGAAAAACTTCTCTAAAACACAAAGAAGATGATGAAGAAGATTGAGAAAGAATCCCTCAATCTGCAATGAAGCTTCCTCCTTTGTAAACAAAACCCAAACTTAAAAACAACCAGTAAAACCACACTTAAACTCTTTTTAAAACTCTTTTTAAAAACTTCTTTTCATTTTGCAAAGAAGAGATCAGCAATGGGGAATTTATACCCACTCAAGATCTCAACAAAAACCCCAAATCAAATGACAAAACAGCCCCCAAAAAACAGCTCCGAAAAATAGCCGTTAGAGTCTAACGGATCTATTGGCGGTCGACCGAAAATATTCGCGGTCGACCTCAAAGAACGAAAGATTCGAGGAACTGTTCTGGACAGTCGTCGGTCGACCGGTGCGGTCGACCGATGGAGCTCTCGATCGACCAGACCGGTCGACCGACAAACTCTCTGTAGCACACTAACGGCTGAACATATGAGTGGTCGACCGGTTCGGTCGACCGATAACTGATACTTCAGAAAAACAGTGATATGCTGATTTTAAAACCCTGTTTAAAAATATCAAATAAATTCCAAAAAATGTAAAACTTTGGGAAATGATTGTAGACATGATAATAAATATAGTCCAAAACATAAAGGACCTCCCAAATGAAAAATATCATCATTTTACAAAATAGTCCAAAACATGAAAATATGAGATACTTGAATTTTGATGTTTTGACATAAACCAACTTTTGAAACTTTGTGAAATATTTTTATAGACTTAGTAAAACATGTATAAATAGATATTTAAGTCTATAAACTAATAAGATAATATTTTCACAAAAATTACATATTCTATGCAGTAAGTACAAAAGCACAATAGAGTATGGAATATGTAATATCATATATATTACCATAAAAACCAAAACCCATGTATGTATATATATAACTATATATATGCATAGAAACCAAAAACTTATGTATATATATAACTATATATATATACGAAGAAACCAATAAATGTGTGTGTATATTATATTGAGCTTAGAGTACTAACACACATAATATAAACTCCTAAACTAAATTACCCAAGCAATCTTGATCTTTAATAAGCTCTTCTTGGTAATCTCGTGGATGAAGCTTGAACTTGATCTTTAACTTTGAATTGCAAGGCTTCAACCCGACATTCCGCCAACCTCCTTTGGATATAATCGTTGAAGCGCATATTCCATCCAACCTCCAACAACGTTGTTTGTCTATAATAAATAAGAAAACACAAATACTAGTCAAACAACATTAGTGATAAATTATTTGTTAAACATCATCAAAACAAGAAGGCCAACAATGGCTAGTCATCCGCTGGGGGCGAAGACCGATTTGTTTGAAGATTTGCCAGACGAACCGCCCGAAGCCAACGTAACTTCGTTACCGAAGGTATGGCAGATGTTCTTCGATGGCGCGTCTCGCGTAGCCGTGGATGGCTCTATTGTTGCAGGAGTGGGAGTGGTTCTCACTTCCCTAAATAACCACGTGCTGCCCCGAGCCTTCTCTCTGACGGAGCCATGCACAAACAATGTGGCCGAATACAACGCGTTACTCATCGGGCTTGAGTTAGCAAAGGAGTTAGGGATAAAGCATCTCGAGGCTTACGGCGATTCCCAACTAATCGTCAAGCAGATGACCGGCGAATACGAAGTTAGGAACGATGACCTAATCCCACTCCACAAAACGGCTATCCAGCTAGTGGAGTCACTCGAGAGTTTCCGCATTGAGCATGTGCTACGTTCCAAGAACACACATGCGAATGCTCTCGCCTTTTTGGTGGCCAATCTGGCTCAACCACTCGGGACAACCCAATGGGTCACAGTGGCGAGCAGAAGGCTATTTCGACTAAAGGACGCCCCAAAAGCTAACGCCACCCATCAGGTCTCGGATTAGCCCAATCTTAAGGACTGGCGCCTCCCGATCATCGATTACGTCCTATACGGCGTGTTGCCCGAAGATGCAAGGGAACGGGAGTCTGTCCGGAGACATGCTACGAAATTCTACTATGATTCGACCACCAAGACGTTGTATCGAAAGTCATACGACGGCTTGTTGCTTCGATGCCTTTCAAAGGCAGAAGCACAAGAAGCTCTGCATGAGGCCCACGATGGCGTTTGCGGATCCTACCAGCCTGGACCCAAACTTTGGGATCGCCTGTGGAGGATAGGCTACTTCTGGCCTGGGATGGTTCATGACGCAGTCGTCTACGCAAAGCGCTGCCATGAGTGCCAAATCCATGCCAACTACATGCATCAGCCGCCCGAGGACCTACACCCGATGAAGGCTTTATGGCCTTTTGAGGCATGGGGGATGGACATAGTCGGACCAATATCCCCGCCTTCGGCGAGAGGTCATCGCTTCATTCTCGCGATCACTGACTACTTCTCTAAGTGGGCTGAAGCCAACCCCTTGAGAGAAGTTAAGACTAACGACGTGATCAAGTTCATCAAACACCATGTCATCTACCGATACGGCATACCTCGACGTATCATTCATGACAATGACACGCAATTTGTTAGCCATGCGTTCACCAGGTTCTGCGACAAGTTCTGAATACAGAACCTCTCCTCCACGGCTTATAACCCATCGGCGAATGGCTTGGCCGAGGCCTTCAACAAAACAATCATCAAGATCTTGACCAAGTTAACCTCCACCAGCAAACGCGATTGGAATGAAAAACTTAGCGAGAGCTTGTGGGCATATCGCACAACGGTTCGCACACCAACTGGCCACACGCCCTACTCATTGGTATACGGCTATGAGGCCGTATTGCCATTGGAAATTCAAATCCCGTCCCTCCGCGTCGCCTTGGCAACAGGGATGACGGTGGAGGACAATCACCGACAACGACTCACCGAGCTTAAAGCGTTGGACGACAAGCGATTAGAAGCTCAACAACACATCGAGTTCTATCAAGCTCGGATGGCTAAGGCTTTTGATAAGAAAGTCAGATGCCGAGCCTTCAAGAAAGGGGAACTAGTACTGGCCGTTCGCCGACCGATGATTCTCACCTCCAAGAAGAAGGGCAAATTTCAGCCCAAATGGGAAGGACCGTTCATAATAGAGACAGTCTACTCGAACGGCGCCTATCGCCTCGTCAAACCTAACGACGATAAGATCATGATGCCCATCAATAGCAAATATCTAAAGAAGTACTACCCTTAGTTCTTCTTCGCCAACTTCCGCGAGTGCATGAGTCTAAACTGGTCCTCACATCCTCCAACTGGTATAAGAGATTAAACTGTTCCCTACACTTCCGTATCTTGGGGCCAGACTCCTAGTACAGGCGAATCGCTCGGATTAGGCGAGCCTAACGGTTTAGGCGATCTCCATATCTTGAGCCAGACTCCCAGTACAGGCGAACCGCTCAAAACGGGCGAGATTAGCATCTCAGATGAGTCACGTCGAACGCCCACTTGGTCAAACCTTTGGATAGTTAGGACCAGAGCCATGATCCCCCGACAATCTTATTCAACAGGATGGCGGGACCCCTACTGTCACTTTCGACAGAATCAACTCACCAATCCTCTTCTGAAGAATGGTAAGTCCTCATAGTTGCACCGATCTCGATAAAACTTCATCAGGTTAATGATTACCTCTGATGACTGGCGCCGCTATTTCTACGAATGGCACAGCCTAAGTAATAACCTACTATGAGACATGTTATTACTTCGGTCGATAGTCACACTCCTACGACCCTGAACTACTTGGCCTATTCCAGATACCCTAACGCCCCCTTAGGGTAACTGATGGGTAGCAGCCTACCACGCGATGGCTCCTACAACGATCGATCATCATATTCCTACATCCCTGAACGACTCTATTGTCACCTATGTTGTCACCTTCACGGACGATGATAGCTATCAAGGGCGGCTCGACAGACGTCACGCCCGGCAGTGCCTCCAAACGACAACCCACCGAGTGGCAAGTGTATGTGGGAAAATTGCAATGAAGAAAACAAAAGAAAATTTGACTTGTATTTCTTTGATTTCGATTACAACTTGATTACAAAAGAGAAGAGAACGAATTTAATTCTCTCCTTTGTTTAAAACTAGGTTCTTCTCGGTAGCGATGGAGTGCTTCCTTCGATTGTACGCGTCGAAATTGCTCTCCGTTGACGATCTGACCGTCTCTTGTCCCGTGGGAACGATGAACTTCTGTGGGAAGTTTTATACGTAACTCTTTAATAAGTTTAAGAACTCTGAACGAGTTAAAACTCGGTAGATAGAGTTGTTAGAACCGAAAATTTGATTAATGATCAAGCTGTTATTCTGTTGCTGAAGAATTCTCTCAGATTTGATCCTCTGAGATCGATTCAAAAATCCTATCTTCAAAGATTTTCGCTGCTGTTGAATCACTGAACCTGAGTGATTGAGATTCTCCAGAATTCGATCTCCTAAGAGCCAGCCCCCTGATCCGATTATCAAAAATCTGATCCTCCCCCCAGCCCGCTCTTAACTCAGTTGAGTTTGTTGAGATTTTATAGGGGGATAAGAGGTTGTAACTGACCTCTAAATCCGCTCCTACGTGGGCGTGATTTCCTCCGATCGTGGGAAAACAGTTCTGAAACCGTTCGACTCGTGTTTGAACAAGTCAAACGCCCAATCTGGCGTTCAGAACCCAACTTCGTGTCTTAGGATTGAGACACGAGGTTGGGTGTTGGCTGAACATTGATGAACGCGAGGGTTGCTCGCGTTTTAGCTTGTTGCCTGCTTGTAAACGTAGGGGTCGGTGTGAGTTGAACCCCTACGAACGCGAGGGTCGCTCACGTTTGATTTGTGACTTGGAAACGCATGGGTCGCCTGCATTTCCATAATTGTAACGCGGGGATGACTTCCGCATTTTAGAAGAAGTCTGTTGACTTGTAACCTCTTCTGTAAGGTGTTGCAAGGACCGTCGTTCAGTAATCCTCGCTTTTGTGGAGTGTGAAAGTCGTCAGATTGTAACTTCCACTGTAGATTGTGAAGCCTGCTGAATAGAGTTTCCATCATTTGTCGGAAGTGTCATCGAATTGTAACTCTTCTCGATCTATGTGAAAAGTCCTCCATTTGTAGTTTTCGCTTATCGACCCGAAAGCTATTTGATTGTAGCTTTCATTGTTGGAATTTGTCGGGAATCAACATCCATAGTGTCTTTTAGACGAATATTTGCCCACAACTCTCTACCAAGCAACTCACCAACTAAGTCCAACCTTTTATTTCTGAAATCATTCCACTGCACATCAGCATCTCTAATAGTTGCTAATATAATATTGGTCATGTTGTTGTCGCAACCATCAAGATCAATCATCTCAAACATGAGGTCGTGTTTGTAGCGATTATAATGCTGCGGATGTAATGATTTAATCTCTTCTGTTTCAATCGCAAGGATGAATTCTGCTTCTTGATTCAAAGGAGCCATTGCCTTGTAATCTCGTAGGGATCAGCTATCTATTGTGATTTTTAGACAGCCTACAGAACCCCCTCCAAAGTTTTCGAAAGTTCGCGGTTGACTGGGACGAATTTTCGGAATACTTTGGATCCAACATTTTCGTAAACTAATTGTCCACTTTGTCTGATTGGAAGACGCAGCGAAGCTGGTTTTCAAAAATTTGAGGTATTGCTACAGCTTCTGAGCCTTGATGAGTCTGATGATTTTATCGTTACTGATTGCAATCTGCTCACACTCATCTGATGGACTCCCCAACGGAGTCATCAGTTATTTCTTGACTTTGGTCGCCTCGGTGATTACTGTTAGCTCTTCTTTTTGTATCTGGGGCCGTGTCATAGCCTTAGTAGTCAAAGAGCTGCAATCATAATGGTCCAACACATAAACAATTTATGCATTTGAGAATTGGAACGCGTGGGTGAGCTCAGCGTTTTGGAATCTCAACTAAGTCGAACGCGAGGGTCGAGTTTGGGCGGGATTTTATCCTGGAATCCCGTCCGTTACGATTTGACAGCTCACAGCTGTCTATAAATAGACCGCTGGAACTCAAATCAAGAGTCATTCGACTCTTCTTGAAATTTCAACGAAAAATCTTTGTTTTCTCCTCCGGTGACGACTGTTCATCTCCTCCGACGAGATCCCATGACACCCAAGAAGCCCGCCGCTCCTCGTTCTTCTTAATCCGATGCCGCTACGGCTCGAGATTCGGCACCGTCAGTGCCGGTCGGCGGTGCTGCTGCTCAGGCGGATGTGCCGCCCCAACTTCCCTTGATTGGCGGTGAGTATGACCTTCGTGGTCCTTAAACTTGCTTCGGCAAGTTCTGATCTTGAGATCAACGAGGAAACTCGTTTCAAATAACGCGGGGCTGGACTCCGTCGTTTGGTATTTTTGACGAGGGGTTCGACCTCCGCGTCTTAGATTCTTGACGCGAGGGTCGACCTACGCGTCTGAACTTTTTGACGCGAGGTTCGACCTTCGCGTCTTAGATTTTTGAAGCGAGGTTTGGCCTTCGCGTCTGAGTTTATCTGACGCGGGTGTCGACCTTCGCGTCTGAGCTTTGTCTTTGCCTTGTCTAAATTTTTTCTTTATTTTTGCAGTGCGTCATACCAGCGAACCTCTTCTTTTTCGCCACCATTTTGGACATGTAGGTGGCGTGGACATGAACATGACATTCAACTCGCGCCAAGAACTCCCAGTCTTCCAATTTAAGGATAAGAGTCGCGCAGAATTAATCACACAAGCTTCTCCCGAAACTCTTAGGATATTGGTTACGGACGCTAAGTTTGAGCACACAAGCCGTAAGCCAATAGTCAAGCCTGGATACCTCTTCGGGGACTTTGTTGACTTTGATGCCGGCACTGCTTATGATGGGGACTACAAGTGGCTACGGAAAGTTAGAGACCGCAACCTTTTCTTGCCCAATATGGACAGAATGTTCCCCATATCTTATTTCCAATGTGCATCCGTCCCGAGGCGTATGGATTGGCCTCTGGTAAAGGATCAAGATGGGGTCGCTCTCGGGAATTTGACTTTCCACGGGGTCCGCTCAGCTGGTTATAGCCGACAAGTGACCGCTTTACGACCAGGCCTGTTTACCAAAGAGTATCCCCTTGGCGAAGTGGCTAGTCCAGCGAGGACTTTTGTCAAGAGATTTGTGGAGAAGAAAGGGGAGTTTCCCGCGCAAGGATTTAGAACTCCTGGCTGGGCTCATTCTCCAATGACAGGGTGGTGGACCCGGATGACCAAGTTCGTTTTGGACGAATTGGATGCGCCCCTCTCCCAAGCTGGTTTGAAAGTTCCTATGCGGGCCACCAAGTTTAGGATTGTCCAGAGCCACTTTCACTTCTTCTCCATACTGGAGAAATATAACCCTGAGACTTGCACTTTCTTCACCCCTGTGGGGGAATTAGGCTTCGCTCTTCATGAGATGCACGAAGTCTCGGGACTTCTTCTTGGGGATTTTCCGTATGAAGAGTTTGTTCCGGGATCGGCGGAACTTCAACTTTTAAAGAAGACCAGCCCTGAAATTTATGCCACTGTATGGGAAGTCATGTGTCACTTCCACATCTGCATGCAGCTGATGGGGACCTGCGGAAGCGGCATTAAACAAGTGTCTTGGGTGGAATATTTATTCCAGAACTTGACCAATAAAGGGGGCTTAGTGTCCAGATTATCTGCCATTACTTTGGAAGAAGTCCAAGCCCGAATTGACGATGCCACCTCCCACTACACAAATGAGGCCAAGGAAGATGTTTTCCCGGCCCATACGGAATTTGAGAGTTTCCATTACCAAGTTCTGCTCCCTATCTCTGATACGGTGCTTTTGGCTGGGTATTTAATGCTGTGGCTCAAGCGGTGCGTCGTCCCTACCAGGCCGATTGATGCTCTTGCTGTTAAGGTGATCTACCCCGCTGTCCTTTTAGCCCATGGGAGGTCTGTGAGTCTCCTTAGTGCCATGGTGGGTTGTTTGCAATTTGGATTACGGGAGTTGGCCTCGGATTTTGTTGACATTACAGAGGTGGAGTCTGGGGGTCACAAGGCTTTCAAGACTCCCAATCCTAGGGTGCCAATGCCATATACCTATTTGATGGCTTGGTACGTGCTCCACTGTCCTCCTTTGATGAGCGCAGCCTCTCCCCCAGGAGATTCATTCATCCCGTTCGTGCAACGATTAGAGTCTGCGAAATGGGAAGGGGGGTATATGGTTAGGATCCGTCAAATTTTGGCGCGAGACACTCATTTCCATATCTTTCGCTGTTTTCCTGATTTTGAAGGCGGCGCTTATGGAGCAGAATATCAGGACGTAGCAGGTCCTAATGGATTCACTCAGCTGAGCGGGGGTGTTTTTCATTGGCTTCTCTCCATCAGGCCAGGCTACTTAGTCTTCCGGCAAGGCGTCAACTGTTTCGTCGAGCCTTACCAGCCCTACAGGTTTGCTCGCCAATTTGGGTACGATCAAGTGTACATCGGGAACCCTCGTCCTCAACTATCAGTTGTGGGCAATCTATATGAAGGAGCCAGGGCCTGGTATTATTCTGTGACAGGTTGTACCAAGGCCGTATTCAAGCTTCCTCACAAAACTCCAAACTCCTACACTTCCATCAGCTTCTGCAATTGGTACTACGCCGCTTCTCAGACTCCTAATTACAACTTAAATACATCTTGCCTAAAGGACATTAGGCACATGTATGCTTTAAGAAAGGGGTCCAAGACATCCCGCTTGAGAGGGATTGATGAGTTTCTGGCTATTGAAAACCAGCCTGCTGGGCAGGAAGAGGAGCAAAGAGCTGAGCCTGTTCAAGCGGAAGAGCAACAAGCGGTTAATCTCCTCGTGACCAGAGCAGCTGGGAAGAGAAAACTCTCAGCGGATGAGGCCGGCAAATATGATAAACAGATTCGTCGGAAGTTACTGGTTGATTCTCCCCCCAAAGGCCAACAAAAGTCTAAGTTGATGGCAGATGCCATCAGAGCTGCCGAAGATGAAGAACAACAGGAATCTTCTGTTGCGGGCTTACCACATAGGACCGGGCTTCGCTCTCATGGGCCAGCCCTTTCGGGCGATGTTTCTTCTTACCATCCCCCTCAAGATGAATAGGATGAGTTTATGACCGCAGATGCAGAATCTGCACCGGTGATGGATCTTCCTAAGTCTCCGGTATTGGAGCAGAGGGATATCGAAGAGAATCCATCCCCTTCTCCTTCCTTGCTAATGTCACAAGCTGGTGATTTGGTGCCTAGTCCTACAACGGGACTTATGACTAAACCAGCTGCTGACACCAGTCTTCCTGAACCTTCAGCTACCCGGGATGATGAGGAGCGAGTTGATTATGAAGGCTCCTCGGTTGGTAATGAAGCTGACGAAGATAGAGATGGTGAGGATGCTGAAGTTAGCAATTTGCCGGGTGATGACGCGGAGGATGAGGAGCATAATTCTATGGATGACATAACTCTTTTTGACGATGCTCCCAAGGTTCCATCTGATAAAGCATCAGGTTATACTCCTTTTTATCTCACCGGTAAGCTTAATTTGTTTCGACTTATCCCGCACGCTTTTTTCGCATTCCGACCATTTTTTCGTGCAGGTTCACCTACTCCCGGGACTACTTCAGCTGCTCCTTTAGAGCAAGAACCTGTGCTGGCGTCGGCTCCTCCACAAGAGCAACATCTACCTGGTTCACCCAAGGCAACTGCTCCGCCTGCCACATTGCCTGAGACCACTGCAGTGACTCCTCCTCTAGAACAGCAGCTTGAGCCAGTGTCAGCCCCTTTGCAGGGACAAGCTTTGCATGACCCTTCTGCGGTGGAAACTTCACCGAAAGCTGTGATGAAGATCTCACTTACTCCAACAGAGGCTGGGCCAAGCTCATCTCAAGCGAAGGCATTGATGGCTTTGACCTCAAGTCCTTCGCAACTGAATATTTCAATTGCTTCTGCGGCTTCGGCACCTGGATCGCCTGCTAGTCATCATCTTGATGCACCGATCTCAACTGCCGGAGGGGTATCTTCAGGTGTGGCTGTCAGGCTTGCTAATGCATCTAAATTCCTTCAGATCTCTTTATCATACCTGAACGTCCTTGCGAAGACGGTGGTTGAGTCCATGATGAATGGTCAAGGAACTTTGAACTCCTTTCGACCTCTTCTAGAGGCAGGCTTAAATGGAGTCAGGAGCATGGGCGACACTCAATAGTTCGAGCGCTGTTCAGAAATTATTCTTCGTTTGGAAGAGAAATTAGAACGCTTCGAGGCAATGGGCCACATGGAACTTCAGCCGCAAATTATGTTAACTTTGGCTAAGCTTCAGGTCGCAGAGGTACTTCAGCGAGAAGCACTAGAACGGGACTTGGCCAAAAAAGAGCGTCAGATTGCGGAGCTTCATGAGTAGAACACTCTGAAGCGAGAAGAACTAGAACGCTCCACTGCTTCTATGAATTTACTCCGGGACAAACTTGTTGAAGCTGAAGCCGAAGTCCTACGATTGAAGGCTGAAGTTTCTCGTGAAGAAGGTATTGTCAACCTCCTTAGCACTCAGAATGCAAATGGTGCTTTGGAATATCATACCCAGTCTCTAGCCCTAGAACAGGCTAGGAACAAAATGGCGGCCTTCGTCGTATCGAGTGCGGATGAACTCTGGGCCAAGGCTGAAGCTGTGGTGCAAGCTAATCACGAGAAAGAATTAGCTGAGCTCAGGACTCAACTCACAGCTTTTGATTTGATGCGTGAGTGAAATTTTTTTTTTGTAAGGTTCTTTTGATAAGAACAAGTTTGTCTTGTATCACTTTCTTTTGGTTTTTGAATAAAAAGTGATATTGATCCTTTAGTATTCCTTGCATTTATCATGCCTTGACTTTAGACAACGAATCACGAGGAATACTCAAAAATTTTCTGTTGTAAGGTAACTCTAGAAAATTTCCGACTGCTGGGGATAAACATTTGATTATTCTCCCAGAACCAAGTTGTAAAACAGAATCCTTCCCATGTTATTTTGGTTTTAAACACTGAAAGAAGTCTATAAATGCCAGAGATGTAATTTTGACTTGGTAAGGGGAAGATCGCGATCAGGGTAATTTTGAGGACTTATCGCTCTATTGAAGAGAGTCGATAAGTTGATTTTGTCAGAGGTATAATTTTAACATGACAAGAGAAATTGCGATCGGGGCAATTTTGGGGACTTATCGCTCT
>BQKN01061063.1:34695-77794 GCA_022839385.1 Asparagus kiusianus | reverse complement strand
GAGCCTGTGCTTTTGAGGTTGGGATGATAATTAATGATTCCATTCCCGTAACTACTAAAAGTATTTGTATTCTCTGCGGACGAATTTTCTCAAGTAAAAAAAGACATGCCTTGAAAATAAATCAATAGTTAAAACTATAAGAAAATTTAGTGATTTTATTTGACAAAATACACGATCACAAATGTAGAAATGTATAAAGAGAATCAGATTTACCTTGCGGCTGCCAGATGGCGCTGGCTTAAACACATTCATCAAATTTACCTTGCGGCAGTCAGAATTTTCTGACTACCCTCAGGTAACTGGCGAGCACGCTCATGAACTAGCCTCTCAACAAACTCAATCTCCTCTTGTCCTGTAAGAAAAGCAAGTATATCTCTTAGAACCTACAATTAAGAATGAGCTTGAGAGGTAGAGGACTTACAAGTCTCGACGAAAATGAGGAGGAGGAGAGGCGGCGAGATCCGATTTGGGGAGGAAGAACTAGGGTTTTTTGATGGGGATTCGTCGGCAAACAACAGAGTCGACGGCGGCGGCAAACTTTAGGGCTCGATGGCGGCGGTGAACTCCGACGGCAGCGGCGAGTTCAGAGAAGATGCATGGGATTTGAGGCCGATTTTCTGATGAGAGAGAGAGAGAGAGAGAGAGAGAGAGAGAGAGAGAGAGAGAGAGAGAGAGAGAGAGAGA
This sequence comes from Asparagus kiusianus, assembly GCA_022839385.1. Taxonomy (NCBI): domain Eukaryota; kingdom Viridiplantae; phylum Streptophyta; class Magnoliopsida; order Asparagales; family Asparagaceae; genus Asparagus; species Asparagus kiusianus. The sequence continues at coordinate 77,110 of BQKN01061063.1, read as the reverse complement.
GAGAGAGAGAGCGGGGGTTGTGGGGGGTTTTGGGGTTTTTCCTCTCTTTTTCGCGAAAACAAATGGGGGGAAATTTCCCTCCCTTCTGCGTGCAGGGTAAAAACGGGCGGGGTTCTTTTTGGCGACGCGGACGAGTAAAAAAGCGTTGTTAAAAATACACCTTTCAGCGACGCAAAGCAGATACGTCGGGAAAAATAGACTTTTAGCGACGCTTACCTAGACATCGTGATATATGCACACTATTAGCGACGTCAGCTCTAAAACGTCGCAAAAAATATATATTTTTGCCAACGAAAATAAAAAAACGTCGGGAAATCCATACACTTTTACCGACGCTAGGCTAAAACGTCGCTAATAGTATACACTTTTAGTGACGCTAATTATAAACGTGGTGGAAAATATATGTTTTGCCGACGCTAATTAAAATCGTCGGGAAAAACATAGTTTTTGGCGACGTATTTAACCATGCATCGGGAATAAGCGTTGGGAAAAGTGTAATTTGTTGTAGTGTAATGATCCTATTAGTCGACTGACGAGCTCAAAAATTCTTGTAATGGTCAACTCATCAGTTGACTGATGAAACCCGTCAGTCAACTGATAAGCCTCCAACGGCTAGTTTTATGCAGAATCATGTTTCTCGGTTTTAGGGGGATTTTGTCTCTTTCTTTAATGTTTGGCTGTCATCTTCACTTCTTATAAATATCTACCAACCCTATTAAATTCCACAACTAAGAAATCATTAAAAAATCTCTTGAGTTTGTCTTCTTCTTCAAAAGAGCTTCAACTTTTATTTATTTTCACACTTTCAAATCTTGCATCCTAAGCTTCACTTGCAATCTCTTCCTCTTACCATAGGACTGCTGTAAGAGAGAGTTTTTCTTCCATTTATAACTATTATGAGCTTGATCTCGTGGAGATCTACTGTGTGGTTGTGAGATCTCAGTGGAGATCGTTGTGTAGAGAAGTTCAAGCTTCCAAACCGAGTGTGTTAGTGGATTTCTCCTCGAGAGTGGGGAGCGGGGACGTAGGTCAGAGGACCGAACCTCGTGAACATATCGAACGTCATCAATTGGCTAACTATTTCTAACACTTACTCTCTTTTATTATTATTGCACTTCATAATTGTTTGTGGTTTATTGGAAAATCTTTTAATTGTATATTCTTTATCCTTTAACCCTATTCACCCCCCCCCCCCTCCTAGGGCCTTTCACTATAGTGATCTTCAAATCTACCAAAACATAGCCCCAATTAGGCTTCACATAGTGCCTTTAGGCACTTAAAATTTATTCACTGCCAAAGGCATGATTTTTATGACCGCTCATGGCATTATCAGTGGAATTTTGTCAATAGTGATGAAGCTCTGTCAACGGCTATCTATAACACTTGATGGTGCGAGCTTCACTTCTCAAGTGAAACTTGTTGATGTTAGCCTTTTGGGCTTTTAGAGTGAATTTCACTTGGGTGGAGGTCATGATTTAGTTTGAATGACATTCATCTAAGAGCGATTCGCTAATCTGATTTGAGCGATGTTCCCTTGAGCGAGGTTCACAAGTTTTATTCAAACGACCTTTACTTAAGCGATATTTGCCAATCTGATTTGAATGACATTTGCTTGAGTGAGATTCACCAATCACCATGTTTCATCTTGGCCTTCGAGGGGGATGAAAAATGATGCCTTTCATCTTGACCTTCAAGGGAGATGGGAAGTAATGTCTTTCATCTTTACTTTCGAGAGGAGAAGTTCGTATGTCTGTGTCGAGTTGGTGTGTAGTCGGCACAACATCTTCTAACTTGTTTTCACATCCTTTTGTGTAGTTTGCTTATTAGAGGAGCCTGTCGGTCATCACAACCACTTTGGTCATGATGGGACTCATGACTCTAAAGTATGGCATGCTTTCGACTGGCACATCCCTCTATACCTAGAGGGTAGCAGCCAAGAATGGATTGACACAATTCAATTGGGGGACTATCAAACTCTAAGGGAGATTATCACAGATGCTAAGTTCTCCATTCCTAAAGAGGATACATTAGGGAAGCCTCACTTTTTATTTTGGGATAGTAATTCCAACGGCACCTCCATATTTAATTGGCCAAAGGAGTACTGGTGTTATGACTACCAATGGGAGACCATCCATATAAGAGTTATTCCTTACAGATGCAGAGTTGAACACTTATAGAGAGATCACCCATGTTAGAGAGGTGTTCTGGGTGTTAGTCTACCACTTCCTTATCTATAAAAGGGTCATCGCAAACACTGGATGTGATTCCATTGTTATTTGTGTTCCTTAGACCGAATATCTATTCCCCAATGTTGGTAAGAAGGGGAATGTCGATTCAATCGATCCAATGACAGAGGTAGAATTTGGGACCCAGATTTTCAATAAGGGTCAAGTACTTTATACTGCCGGATAGGATGAATGTAGGTTCCATGCAAGTGATAAATTCGAGAATTTTCACCATCAAGCCAAGAAACTGATATCTGAGTTGGCTCTACTTGCAGGATTCCTTTCGATCTTGTTGAAGAGCTATGTTGTGCCTTCCCAACTGAAAGACCACATTTCCATAAAAGTGTTAGTCCCTGCTGTGATGCTCAACTGGGTATAACTTTGCCCTTCTTCTAACAACGGTCAAATGCATACATACTGGACTAAGGAAATTGGCTATCGAGTACCTGAATCAAGAGGATAATAGTCTAGGAGATCCGGTCTCAAACCCTAGAGTAGAGTGACCATACACATATCTAGTGATATGGTATACTTTGCACTACTCTTCATTGATGGTGGCTGCTGCTCCAAGCAGAGATGGCGTCTCATTACTTCAGAGATATAGGCGCTCGAAATGGACCGTTAAGTAGCTTGCAAGGATTCCTCAAATCCTTCAGAAAAAAGTTCTCTACCAACTCTATTTTTTGTTTTCTTGCGATTGATGGTACCAACCCCGAAGATGAATTTTAAGATGGTGCAGGTATCGAAGGATTTAGTTGCTTATTTGGTGGTGCTTCAACTAGTTAGTCAACATCAGGTTTGTCCATTGTTTGCGTCAAAAATCTTTTTCATTGCTGAATCCATTAAACGTTTATCGTCTTACAGATTCAAAAAAAGAAAGTTAGTCTTTTTATAATACTTTCTTACACAATGAAAACAAATAGATAAGATCTCCTAGAAACATACGCAGAGATTATTTATCGATCGTTGCTTGTGTGGGATCTTTGCCTGTGTCAGCGACTCTTTGATATGTAGACCACCGAGTATCAGATCTGGTTGATCTCGCTTCACAAAGGAAACAAGAACTAAAGTAAATATCCTAACAATGTGAGTTAAATACTCTTCTCAAGATCAAAATGAAGTCTGATCTTAAGGAATTGATGCAGGGGTGCCAAAAGGCTGTAGATCTACCGAACTCCTTCTCTTTATACTAAAGAACTCACCAAGATCTCCTACTCCTCTTTGAAATTCGTGGCTTAGCTCTCTCAAAATTAGCACCTCGCGTCCAAGCTCCAAAATTCTAGATCTTATGCATAGGGATACTAGGGCTGTATTTATAGGCTTCAGGTGCTCCATTTTCAAATAAGTGTTGGCCTACTTGTTTTGATGATGATTTACAAATAATTTACATCTAATGTTATTTTTCTAGTATTTGTATTTTGTATTTATTCTAAGCAAACAACATGTTGGAGGATGGATGGATTGCGCCATATCGATCATATCAAATGGAGGTTGTGAAGCCTATGCAATTCAAGTTGAAGATCAAAGTTCTAGCTTCATCCGCAATGTGTACCAAGTCAAGCTTATTGAGGATCAAGATCAAGCTTGGGTAATATTAGTTTAGGTTTATATTATGTGTGTTGGTACTTTAAGCTCAATCATATATACACACACATTATATTGGTTTTCTTGTATATATAGTTATATATATATATACAACACAAGCTTTGTTTATATATATATATATATATATATATATATATATATATATATATACACACACACAATTTAGTTTTGGTATATATAGGTATATGTATACATACATGTTTTTGTTTCCAAGTTTATATAAATATGAAATTACATCTTTCATATTTATTGTTTTTGTTTTTCAAGTTTAAATGTGAAATAATTGAATATAATTAGAAAATGCATTTTTGTTTCATGTTTATATGCTTACATATGATTTCATCAATATCAATTTTATTTAGTTCAATAAAATCATGTTTATTGTTTTGAAAGTTTGCAAAACAAGTATTTTTGTAAAAATATTATTTTCTTGGTTTATAAACTTAACAATAATCATATACATCTTTTATTAAGTCTACAAAATTATTTTGTAAAGTTTCGAAACATGGCTTAACCAAAATGTCAAAATTCATATGTTTACATTTTCATGTTTTGGACTATTTTGCAAAATGATGATATTTCTCATTTGGGAGGTCCTTTTTGAAAACAAGTTTTTGTAGCATGCTTATTATCATATCTACAATTATTTCCCAAAGTTTTATATTTTTCTGAATTTATTTGTTATTTTTAAACCCAGTTTAAAGTTGAGTTTTTCTGTGCACTTCAGGTCTGTGCATGTTTAGTCGACTCATAAGTCGACTCACGAAGTGCAGCACAGTTATGGTTTTTCTTCTACTGAGTTGACTCATATAAGTCGACTCATTAGTTGACTCATAAGTCGACTCATGAGTCGACTCATAAGTCGACTTATGAAAGAGCTGTTGCATAGTAATGGTTAGTTTCCAGCAGTGTTTTTTACGGATTTTTTTGTCTTTTCAGTTGGGTTTTGGCTGAGATTTTGGGTCGCTATATATACCCCCTTGCTCTCATCCTTTATATCTAACTAATGAAATATTTTAACAAAGTTTTAACAAGGGTTTAAGTTTTGTTTAAGTGTGTTCAAAAGCTTTTAAGCATTTTCGAGTTTAAGTTTGTGAATTCAATTCCACAAGAGCTTAAGGAGATCATCTATTAGAGTTTGAGCAATCAACTATTCTCCCTCCATCTCTTGTCATCTATTGAGAAGTTTTCTAAACTCTTTTCTAGCTTTATATTTATTTGTTTGATTATCATCTTATTAAAGCTAGTTTTATATTGAGTTTAGATTTGATTAATCGCATTGTTACGCACATCCACTTGAGCTTATTGTATTTGCATTCATAATATATTTGGGGTTGTGAGAGATAGTAACATTGAGTTGTGCCTAATTGAGTTCTCACCTTGTTTAGAGAACAATCATTTGTTGTGCTTAATTTGTGAAGTTCACTTTGTAATACACTTGTACACCGAGAGGAGTGTGTGGTGAGGACGGAGTCGATACCAAGAGGAGTGGCGTCGGTGGCCTAGTGAGAGGTGATAATTCCGAGCACTTGAGGGAGTCGATATATGAGGACCAACACTTGAGGTTGTAGCTAGTGTATGTGCTTTCTGAGGATTTGTGAGAGTTGTCGGTTGACTTGATAACCGAGTGTGTAGAGTTTTCGGTTAGCTAGAAAACCGAGTGTGTAGAGAAGTTCCGGCTTCCAAACCGGGTTGTGTAGTGGATTGTCCTCGAGAGTGGGGAGCGGGGAAGTAGGACGGAAGGTCCGAACCTCGTGAACATATAGCGTGTTTGATTTGCATTGGCGCACTTATAACTGTTCATCTTATAGCCTATTGCATCTTGTTTATTTTGTCCACTAGTTTGTTTCCCTTTGTGATAGTTTAAATATATCCTTGCATATACCATATAGTATATCTCATTGCTAGGATATATCATCTTAGTTATATTGCTTATTCTTGCTCATATCATATTGTATATCTATCTTGCAAGAATAATTTGTTAATTAGTTTTAATTAGCATAAAATTAGATTAGATTAGCATAAACCCTATTCACCCCCCTCTAGGGTTCTTTCATAGTGACCTTAGGGTCAAACAATTAGTATCAGAGCTTGGTGTTCTTTGATTTAAGGACTAATCGCCTTGAGTTAAAGATCCAAGTTATCTTATTTTTGTGCTAATCTAATTTTTGATTTTATTTATATATTGCTTGCACAATTATATATATATATTATGGATATGCACGGTACACCTTGTTTAGGTTATACCATCAATATTGCTCCTAGATTAGATAATTTCTCTTATGCCCAATGGTGTGTTAGATTTAAACTTTTTGTTCGATCTAGACACTTTAATTTATGGGAAATTATAGATGATGCTTATATTGTGCCTACTTCGGAGAAATCCAAGTGGAATAAAAATGATCATCGTATGTTTACCAAGAATAAGCTTTTGTTAGAATTTTTTCATAATGCGTTCGATTCATCTATGTCTAACAAGCTTGATTCTTTTGATAGTACTTACAAATTATGGAAACTTATAGAAGCACATCAAGGGAATTTGGAGGCGATCCGACAAGCTTTGGAGGATTTCGTTTCTAGTTCATGTGGAGCTTCATTTTTATGCAAATGGCCACTAGGCGATAGCCCTAGTGTGGTAAGCGAGTCTGAATCCGAATATAATTTATCTTTTGATGAACTCGCCTGTGCTAGTGAAAAATTATTGCATGCCTATAACAAATTGCATAAAAATTTTATTGGTTTACAAAGCAAGCATGAAGGTTTAAAATCCGATCATGAAAAGTTAGCTTTCAAATTTGATATCATTTCTCAAGAGAATGATGCTCTTAAAGAAAATAATGATATGCTAAATTTGGAAATAATAATTTAAAATTAGATATTGCTAACTTGACTCATGACAAAAATAATGCCATGGTAGAAGTAAAGAACATAAAAAATAATACTGCTTCCTTCATAAATGACTATTTATGCTCTACTTCTAATAAAAATACATATGTGCCTAATAATACTGAGTTGAATCTTGTTAAAAACTGTATTTCATCTTTAGACTCAACTCTTGTTACATGCATCGATAATCATAAGAAACTTATGAACATGTGTGCTAAGTCTCATGCTACTACATCTAGACATCCCATACATCATGCACACATGTATAGAAAAATTTACAAGTGTTCAAATTGCGGCCGAAAAGGCCATATTGCTAAATTTTGCTATGATGCACATAAACCTACAAAGACTAATATTAATACTCCTTGTGCATCTCATAAGGCTTCTTCATCACATACACATTCACATGCTCATAAAGTTCATCATAAGCATGCTAATGTGTATCATTGTGATCTTTGTGGTTGTTTTGGTCATTTGGCCAAATATTGTTTTAAATTTGGAAGGAAAATCACGTTTGCCAAATGTTTCTAGTAGACCACGTGTGTTTAAATGTGTGGTAGATTTGGCCATTTGGCGAGGTTTTGTTATGATTTGAAAAGTGTTCAAACTTGCCAAATTTCTCAAGTAAACCACCTTTGTTTGATAAAGTTTCTCATTTGCAAAATAATTTTAAAAGACAATCTTTGTTTGCAAATGGTTCCGTGCAGGAGCATATGATCCACAAAAATAAATGAGTCTCTTTCATTGCACAAATTATAATCGGAAGGGTCATTTGAGCAATTATTATTATGACCGGGTTAGTGCATCAAATGTGTCCAAAAGGGTTCATAACCCTAGGGCTTTGAGCTTTATTGATAGGGATCATGTCCCTAACCAATCCGGCACCAAGAATGCTTGGGTGCCAAAATCTTTCTAAAACTAAGAATTGTATTATTTTTATTTTTAATTTTTCTTAATTTTGAAAATTATGATTTATAATTTTTTTAACATGAAAACAATTTTTCTTTGATCAAATCTTTTGTTTTCATGATTATTTATTTCAATTTTTGTTAAGAGGTTTGTATTTATATAAAACCCCGGGTTTATTAGGTGTTTATATCCCAAATCATGTTTACCGGGTGCTAAAATAATTATATGGGTTGGAACAAGCTTAAGAGCTAGATATATTGTTGCCTCTCTTGAAATTCTTTTGTTAAAGATTTTGTTTTGATTTGTTGCTTTGAATTCATTATATTTCACTTATATGGTGATATTTATATGTTTGTGCTCATGGATCATCTACTCGTGCCTTATAATGTATTCTATGAGTGGTTTGATCAAGTTATACAAAGAAAGTTTTCTTTTTTGATCAAACATTGTTGTTGGACTCAAATCTTGATTTATGATTTCATTTGAGTGATTTGTTTTCATTTGAAAACTTTTTTCATGGTTCTCATGTTTTCCTCATTCCTTTGTTTTCATAAATTTATTCATACATAGTATTTATGTTTGAGTAATGAGACATTATTTTATAATGACATATCAATGTGTTCTCATTATCTTGTTTGTATGTGAGTTATGTTTAGCATATCTTTCATTTATGCTTTCTCATATGTTTTTTGCCTTAGCTTTCATTTCATATATTCTATATGACATTTTGATAGGGGGAGTTATTCCCTATATTTGTTTTATACTCACTCATGCATATTGATAGGGGGAGCTTTAACTCTCTTAATTCTTGTTGTTTTCCCCTTTTTTGATGTTGTCAAAGGGGAAGAAATATTATGAGTATACATTACCTAGTTTATATGTATCTGAATTATAATTTATATGTTCTTCTTCATTCATGCATATATCTTTTTTGTAAATTATTTGTCATCAACAAAAAGGGAGAGATTATTGGCCTTCTTGTTTTGATGATGATTTACAAATAATTTACAAAAAAGATATATGCATGAATGAAGAAGAACATATAAATTATAATTCAGATACATATAAACTAGGTAATGTATACTCATAATATTTCTTCCCCTTTGACAACATCAAAAAAGGGGAAAACAACAAGAATTAAGAGAGTTAAAGCTCCCCCTATCAATATGCATGAGTGAGTATAAAACAAATATAGGGAATAACTCCCCCTATCAAAATGTCATATAGAATATATGAAATGAAAGCTAAGGCAAAAAACATATGAGAAAGCATAAATGAAAGATATGCTAAACATAACTCACATACAAACAAGATAATGAGAACACATTGATATGTCATTATAAAATAATGTCTCATTACTCAAACATAAATACTATGTATGAATAAATTTATGAAAACAAAGGAATGAGGAAAACATGAGAACCATGAAAAAAGTTTTCAAATGAAAACAAATCACTCAAATGAAATCATAAATCAAGATTTGAGTCCAACAACAATGTTTGATCAAAAAAGAAAACTTTCTTTGTATAACTTGATCAAACCACTCATAGAATACATTATAAGGCACGAGTAGATGATCCATGAGCACAAACATATAAATATCACCATATAAGTGAAATATAATGAATTCAAAGCAACAAATCAAAACAAAATCTTTAACAAAAGAATTTCAAGAGAGGCAACAATATATCTAGCTCTTAAGCTTGTTCCAACCCATATAATTATTTTAGCACCCGGTAAACATGATTTGGGATATAAACACCTAATAAACCCGGGGTTTTATATAAATACAAACCTCTTAACAAAAATTGAAATAAATAATCATGAAAACAAAAGATTTGATCAAAGAAAAATTGTTTTCATGTTAAAAAAATTATAAATCATAATTTTCAAAATTAAGAAAAATTAAAAATAAAAATAATACAATTCTTAGTTTTAGAAAGATTTTGGCACCCAAGCATTCTTGGTGCCGGATTGGTTAGGGACATGATCCCTATCAATAAAGCTCAAAGCCCTAGGGTTATGAACCCTTTTGGACACATTTGATGCACTAACCCGGTCATAATAATAATTGCTCAAATGACCCTTCCGATTATAATTTGTGCAATGAAAGAGACTCATTTATTTTTGTGGATCATATGCTCCTGCACGGAACCATTTGCAAACAAAGATTGTCTTTTAAAATTATTTTGCAAATGAGAAACTTTATCAAACAAAGGTGGTTTACTTGAGAAATTTGGCAAGTTTGAACACTTTTCAAATCATAACAAAACCTCGCCAAATGGCCAAATCTACCACACATTTAAACACACGTGGTCTACTAGAAACATTTGGCAAACGTGATTTTCCTTCCAAATTTAAAACAATATTTGGCCAAATGACCAAAACAACCACAAAGATCACAATGATACACATTAGCATGCTTATGATGAACTTTATGAGCATGTGAATGTGTATGTGATGAAGAAGCCTTATGAGATGCACAAGGAGTATTAATATTAGTCTTTGTAGGTTTATGTGCATCATAGCAAAATTTAGCAATATGGCCTTTTCGGCCGCAATTTGAACACTTGTAAATTTTTCTATACATGTGTGCATGATGTATGGGATGTCTAGATGTAGTAGCATGAGACTTAGCACACATGTTCATAAGTTTCTTATGATTATCGATGCATGTAACAAGAGTTGAGTCTAAAGATGAAATACAGTTTTTAACAAGATTCAACTCAGTATTATTAGGCACATATGTATTTTTATTAGAAGTAGAGCATAAATAGTCATTTATGAAGGAAGCAGTATTATTTTTTATGTTCTTTACTTCTACCATGGCATTATTTTTGTCATGAGTCAAGTTAGCAATATCTAATTTTAAATTATTATTTCCAAATTTAGCATATCATTATTTTCTTTAAGAGCATCATTCTCTTGAGAAATGATATCAAATTTGAAAGCTAACTTTTCATGATCGGATTTTAAACCTTCATGCTTGCTTTGTAAACCAATAAAATTTTTATGCAATTTGTTATAGGCATGCAATAATTTTTCACTAGCACAGGCGAGTTCATCAAAAGATAAATTATATTCGGATTCAGACTCGCTTACCACACTAGGGCTATCGCCTAGTGGCCATTTGCATAAAAATGAAGCTCCACATGAACTAGAAACGAAATCCTCCAAAGCTTGTCGGATCGCCTCCAAATTCCCTTGATGTGCTTCTATAAGTTTCCATAATTTGTAAGTACTATCAAAAGAATCAAGCTTGTTAGACATAGATGAATCGAACGCATTATGAAAAAATTCTAACAAAAGCTTATTCTTGGTAAACATACGATGATCATTTTTATTCCACTTGGATTTCTCCGAAGTAGGCACAATATAAGCATCATCTATAATTTCCCATAAATTAAAGTGTCTAGATCGAACAAAAAGTTTAAATCTAACACACCATTGGGCATAAGAGAAATTATCTAATCTAGGAGCAATATTGATGGTATAACCTAAACAAGGTGTACCGTGCATATCCATAATATATATATATAATTGTGCAAGCAATATATAAATAAAATCAAAAATTAGATTAGCACAAAAATAAGATAACTTGGATCTTTAACTCAAGGCGATTAGTCCTTAAATCAAAGAACACCAAGCTCTGATACTAATTGTTTGACCCTAAGGTCACTATGAAAGAACCCTAGAGGGGGGTGAATAGGGTTTATGCTAATCTAATCTAATTTTATGCTAATTAAAACTAATTAACAAATTATTCTTGCAAGATAGATATACAATATGATATGAGCAAGAATAAGCAATATAACTAAGATGATATATCCTAGCAATGAGATATACTATATGGTATATGCAAGGATATATTTAAACTATCACAAAGGGAAACAAACTAGTGGACAAAATAAACAAGATGCAATAGGCTATAAGATGAACAGTTATAAGTGCGCCAATGCAAATCAAACACGCTATATGTTCACGAGGTTCGGACCTTCCGTCCTACTTCCCCGCTCCCCACTCTCGAGGACAATCCACTACACAACCCGGTTTGGAAGCCGGAACTTCTCTACACACTCGGTTTTCTAGCTAACCGAAAACTCTACACACTCGGTTATCAAGTCAACCGACAACTCTCACAAATCCTCAGAAAGCACATACACTAGCTACAACCTCAAGTGTTGGTCCTCATATATCGACTCCCTCAAGTGCTCGGAATTATCACCTCTCACTAGGCCACCGACGCCACTCCTCTTGGTATCGACTCCGTCCTCACCACACACTCCTCTCGGTGTACAAGTGTATTACAAAGTGAACTTCACAAATTAAGCACAACAAATGATTGTTCTCTAAACAAGGTGAGAACTCAATTAGGCACAACTCAATGTTACTATCTCTCACAACCCCAAATATATTATGAATGCAAATACAATAAGCTCAAGTGGATGTGCGTAACAATGCGATTAATCAAATCTAAACTCAATATAAAACTAGCTTTAATAAGATGATAATCAAACAAATAAATATAAAGCTAGAAAAGAGTTTAGAAAACTTCTCAATAGATGACAAGAGATGGAGGGAGAATAGTTGATTGCTCAAACTCTAATAGATGATCTCCTTAAGCTCTTGTGGAATTGAATTCACAAACTTAAACTCGAAAATGCTTAAAAGCTTTTGAACACACTTAAACAAAACTTAAACCCTTGTTAAAACTTTGTTAAAATATTTCATTAGTTAGATATAAAGGATGAGAGCAAGGGGGTATATATAGCGACCCAAAATCTCAGCCAAAACCCAACTGAAAAGACAAAAAAATCCGTAAAAAACACTGCTGGAAACTAACCATTACTATGCAACAGCTCTTTCATAAGTCGACTTATGAGTCGACTCATGAGTCGACTTATGAGTCAACTAATGAGTCGACTTATATGAGTCAACTCAGTAGAAGAAAAACCATAACTGTGCTGCACTTCGTGAGTCGACTTATGAGTCGACTAAACATGCACAGACCTGAAGTGCACAGAAAAACTCAACTTTAAACTGGGTTTAAAAATAACAAATAAATTCAGAAAAATATAAAACTTTGGGAAATAATTGTAGATATGATAATAAGCATGCTACAAAAACTTGTTTTCAAAAAGGACCTCCCAAATGAGAAATATCATCATTTTGCAAATAGTCCAAAACATGAAAATGTAAACATATGAATTTTGACATTTTGGCTAAGCCATGTTTTAAAACTTTACAAAATGATTTTGTAGACTTAATAAAAGATGTATATGATTATTGTTAAGTCTATAAACCAAGAAAACAATATTTTTACAAAAATACTTGATTTGTAAACTTTCAAAACAATAAACATGATTTTATTGAACTAAATAAAATTGATATTGATGAAATCATATGTAAGCATATAAACATGAAACAAAAATGCATTTTCTAATTATATTCAATTATTTCACATTTAAACTTGAAAAACAAAAACAATAAATATGAAAGATGTAATTTCATATTTATATAAACTTGGAAACAAAAACATGTATGTATACATATACCTATATATACACAATTTAGTTTTGGTATATATAGGTATATGTATACATACATGTTTTTGTTTCCAAGTTTATATAAATATAAAATTACATCTTTCATATTTATTGTTTAGGTTTTTCAAGTTTAAATATGAAACAATTGAATATAATTGGAAAATATATTTTTGTTTCATGTTTATATGCTTACATATGATTTCATCAATATCAATTTTATTTAGTTCAATAAAATCATGTTTATTGTTTTGAAAGTTTACAAATCAAGTATTTTTGTAAAAATATTGTTTTCTTGGTTTATAGACTTAACAATAATCATATACATCTTTTATTAAGTCTACAAAATCATTTTGTAAAGTTTTAAAACATGGCTTAGCCAAAATGTCAAAATTCATATGTTTACATTTTCATGTTTTGGACTATTTTATAAAATAATGATATTTCTCATTTGGGAGGTCTTTTTTGAAAACAAGTTTTTGTAGCATGCTTATTATCATGTCTACAATCATTTCCCAAAGTTTTATATTTTTCTGAATTTATTTGATATTTTTAAACCCAGTTTAAAGTTGAGTTTTTCTATGCACTTCAGGTCTGTGCATGTTTAGTTGACTCATTAGTCGACTCATAAGTCGACTCACGAAGTGCAGTGCAGTTATGATTTTTCTTCTGCTGAGTCGACTTATGAAAGAGCCGTTGCACAGTAACGGCTAATCTCCAGTAGTGTTTTCTGGGGATTTTTTTGTCTTTTTAGTTGGGTTTTGGCTGAGGTTTTGGGTGGCTATATATGCCCCCTTTCTCTCATCCTTTATATCTAACTAATGAAATGTTTTGACAAAGTTTTAATAAGGGTTTAAATTTTGTTTAAGTGTGTTTAAAAGCTTTTAAGCTTTTTCGAGTTTGAGTTTGTTAATTCAATTCTACAAGAGCTTGAGGAGATCATTTATTGGAGTTTGAGCAATCAATTATTCTCCCTCAATCTCTTGTCATCTATTGAGAAGATTTCTAAACTCTTTTCTAGCTTTATATTTATTTGTTTGATTATCATCTTATTAAAGCTGGTTTTATATTGAGTTTAGATTTGATTAATCTCATTGTTATACACACCCACTTAAGCTTATTGTATTTGCATTCATAATATATTTGGGGTTGTGAGAGATAGTAAAATTGAGTTATGCCTAATTGAGTTCTTACCTTGTTTAGAGAAGAATCATTTGTTGTGCTTAATTTATGAAGTTCACTTTGTTATACACTTGTATACCGAGAGGAGTGTGTGGTGAGGACGGAGTCGATACTAAGAGGAGTGGCGTCGGTGGCCTAGTGAGAGGTGATAATTCCGAGCACTTGTGGGAGTCGATACGTGAGGCCAGCACTTGAGGTTGTAGCTTGTGTATGTACTTTGTGAGGATTTGTGAGAGTTATCGGTTGACTTGATAACCGATTGTGTAGAGTTTTCGGTTAGATAGAAAACCGAATGTGTAGAGAAGTTCTGGCTTCTAAACTGGGTTGTGTAGTGGATTCTCCTCGAGAGTGGGGAGCGGGGACGTAGGACGGAAGGTCCGAACCTCGTGAACATATAACGCGTTTGATTTGCATTGGCGCACTTATAACTGCTCATCTTATAGCCTATTGCATCTTGTTTATTTTGTCCACTAGTTTATTTCCCCTTGTGATAGTTTAAATATATCCTTGCATATACCATATAGTATATCTCATTGCGAGGATATATCACCTTAGTTATATTGCTTATTCTTGCTCATGTCACATTGTATATCTATATTGCAAGAATAATTTGTTAATTAATTTTAATTGGCATAAAATCAGATTAGATTAGCATAAACCCTATTCACCGCCCTCTAGGGTTCTTTCTCATAGCGACCTCTGGGTCAAACAATAAGAATTCATGATTTGATCTTATCTTCAGTTAATAACCACTTTCCACGTTCAAGGATAGCCTCAAATCAGTTGGGGAGGCTCTGGAATGAACGAATCTCAAAATTCTATCGAAATACGTGTTGTCGGGAAGCTAAATTAGCAAAACAGGCTATCTGTTTCGCACCTGGGTGGTGTTTCGCACATAGGTCCGAAATAGCCATGGTGTTTCACACCCGGTGCGAACACCCATGGTGTTTCACACCTGGTGCGAACACCCATGGTGTTTCGTACAAATGCGAAATAGCTTGGACTATCTCAGGTATTTTGGCTTTAATTCTCTTGTCTGACCTCAGAATGAGGTGATTCAAGTTGCGTTAGAAATCTATCGAATAGGTCTATAACTTTTATCTTTTAAGATTTTTTAGATTTGAAATGTATCATGGTCAAAATTTTAATTCTTCTCAAACCATGCATTCTAAATCTTGTTGTTGCTTCGTCGCTTTTCATGGCTTCGTGCGCCTCTTTACTTCTTTATGACATCAGATGATCCTCTTTGACTCAAATAATTCTTCTTGACTCGAATAATGATGTTCATCACCTTCTCTTTATCTCGAGCTGCATGCGGTAACCTATAGGAAATTTTTGACACCTACAGATACCCCCTCCAAAATATTTTAACCTCATTCTTTTATAGATGAGGCTAGAATACTTTGGATATGATAGGCCCAGCCTTTAATTCTTAGAATTCTTTAGCTTTTAGTCTATTCAGTATTTTGTAAAATAGCCAAAACTCTTTTGGTACTGCGTTTATCGTCTGACCGTTGTTAAAATCTTGAATTAAAACCGGTGTGTTGTTTTCTAAATTTAGCTTGTGTTGTTAAATTGATCATCTTCATCGAGAATTCATATCTGAATCACAATTGAACTCCGTGAGATTATCCTTTTGACCTGGAATCTCATCCTCAGCCTTATTTTGGCAAAAATCATCGATACGTTGATTGACATAGATCTTTGATACAACACGTTGATCGACATTGACTGTCATTTGCAATGTGTTGACCGGCATTGACTTCCATTACAACGCGTTGACCGACGCTAACTTTCATTGCAATGCGCTGACTGGCATTAGCCCTCATTACAACGCGTTGACCGGCTTTGACTCTCATTGTAATGTGTTGATCAGTGTGAACATAGTTTATACTCATACGTTAGTTGGAGTCTACATAGTATAAGCTCTTAAGGTATTGGAGTGTGGAGAATTAGTTTTTACTCATATACTCCTTGGAGTTTCGTGAGTCAGTTTGACCTCATGTACCCGTTAAAGGTTTAAGGAGATGCAGTTTATACTCATATACTCATCATAGTGTGAATACAGGCTTCGAGTACATCAAAACAGGCGAAAACAGTCAAAAATGAGTAAAAATACACCGCGAAAACACCAGAGACCCCACCCTATGTGTGAGACACATGTAAGTGTCTCTCCCATGTGCGAAACACTCCATGTGTCTCACACATGTTGCAAGACACTAAGAGTGTCTCACAATAGGGAGGAAAGAGATAGAAAGGGGGGGGGGGGTAGCAGTCACATGATCAAGGAGAGAGAGAGAGGGAGAAGGCTTTTGTCCAAGGGTTTTCATCTCCCTCCCCTCTTCTTCTTCTTTCTTCTTTTCAAACTCCTCCCAAGTCCAACTTCTTCCTCTTCAAACTTTAAATCTTCTCAAACTCTTACACTTTAAAACCCCTCAAAAATTTTAGAAATCATCCCCTCTATTTGGTCGAAATTTATCCCCTCTCAATAGCTAGGGTTTGTTGAATTCTTGAGTTCAAGACTTGGGCTTTTTGTATTGGGTTCAAGCTTCTTCTTCTTAGGTAAGCTTCTCTTTATAGCCTCTTTGTTATGTGTTTGATTTTAATTCAAGAACTCATGGGTTTTGATACAAAGATTAAAGTTTTAATCTTGTAAATTGAATGTGATTTAACATTGAGTATGAAAGATTTGTTTTCTTTGTGTGTTCATGGCCACGACCAAAAACTATAGCGCTTGGGCATGGTGATGATGGCCGAAACTTTTGAGGGTGGTTTTGATGTGGGTATGGTCGAATTTTTTTAGAGGGATTGCATGCCCAAGATTGAATTTTGATATGAGGGATTGTATGGCTGGACTGGAATTTTTTAGTTACACATATTTAGCCGTTGTGCATGTTTCGGCTCTTTTCTTTCTCATGTATGAACTCGTTCATATTCAAAACACATGGTATCATACTCATATCCCATTTAACTATATTTATCAAAATAAATATCCATAAATCATAATTAACATCTCATATTAATTATATTAACATAAATTTTTTAGGGTTTTACTTTCACCCCCCCTTAAAAGAATTTCATCCTCAAAATTCCACAGTCGCATCACAGAGATTAATAATACGAGAAAAGCATAAAAAAGGGGATAATCCAAACAAGGAAACCCTCACGTACACATCTCGTATCATTAATCTCCCGATTTGAAATATAAGCAACATTTAAACTTAACAATCTAAAATACGTACATTCTCACTTAACCCCTAATTAGTTGGAACTAGTACGTCGGGTGAAAAATCCAAACAAGGAACCCCCTATATATATACCATATGTTCCGAATAATTAAGAGCTAAGTGTTGAATGACCCATTCTAGCGTTAAATGTAAATGTGACTAAACAACACATATAATCAAATCTGTCAACGCATATAAGCACATTTAAATATCGATCTTACCTATTCAAACAGGTGCGGGTAGTCGCGACGAACATCCTTCTCTCGCTCACAAGAAATCTCTTCGGCTCCTTGCCGGTTCCACTGTACTTTCACTCATGAAATGACTTTGTTTCTAAGTTTTTTATTCTCTCTATCAAGAATGCATACCAGAATCTCTATGGTGGTTAAATCATCGTGTATCTCAACCTCTGGTGAATCAATCAACCTCTGCTGCTCTTCGTCACGCAAATGCTTCTTAAGCATCAAAATATGAAATACATCGTGTACACTCGACATCGATGCCGGAAGATCTAATCTATATGAAACAGTTCCAATGCGCTCAATAATCCTGAAAGGACCAACATATCTCGGGATGAGCTTCCCCCGTCTACCAAATCGCTGAACGTCCTTCATCGGTGATACTTTCAATATAACTAAGTCTCCGACCTAAAATTCTAAGGGTCGTCTCCGCTGATCTGCATAACTCTTTTGCCTACTCTGTGCAGCAAGAATGCGCTCTCGAATCAATGTCACCTTTTTCGTGGTTTGCCTAACTAGCTCCGGGCCAAGTAATAGACTATCCTCTGGCTGTGCCCAATATATTGGTGATCTGCAAGGCCTCCCTTATAAGGCTTCATACGGCGCTATCCCGATGGTAGCTTGATAACTATTATTATATACAAATTTAATCAATAGGATGTGATCCTCCCAGCTACCCTGAAAATCTATAACACATGATCTCAGCATATCCTCCAATACATGATTCACCCTCTCCGTCTAACCATCTGTCTGGGGGTGAAATACACTACTAAATGATAACTGGCTGCCAAACGCATCCTAAAAACTCCTCCAGAAATGGGATGTAAAGACTGAGCCTCGATCTGATACGATCGTCTCTGGAACTCCATGCAATTTGACAATCTCTCGAATAAAAACCCTCGCATATGTGTCTGTCGTATAAGTCGTCCTCACAGGTAAGAAATACGCCGACTTTGTCAATTTGTCTACTATCACCCAAATAGAATTATTTCCTTTCTTTGATTTAGGCAACCCTACTATGAAATTTATGGAATTATCTACCCACTTCCACTCGGGAATGGGTAAAGGCTGTCGGGTTCCATTAGGTCTCTGATGTTTTGCCTTAACTTGCTGGCAGGTATAACACTTAGCCACATAATCTGCAATCTCTCTGTGCATACCACTCCACCAAAAATGCCTCTTCAGATCCTTATACATCTTCTTTGTGCCTGGGTGCACCGTATATCTTCTGCAATGTGCCTCATCAAAAAGTTCCCTCTTCAGTTGTAGATTATTCGGCATGATGATCTTTCCCTTCATCCGAAGGCCTCCATCTACTCTAATAGTCCAATCATCCTTGGGTTCTTTAGAGATCTCCCCCTTGTGGGTTTGAATCAATGAATCCTCTAACTAAGCTCTGACTACTCTATCTCCCCAAGACGGTTGTACTGATAAAGATCCTAAGAAAACACTGCTCCCCCCAATCTCTGGCTTTAAATCATAATGACTCAGGGTATAAAGATCTTGATATAGTGAACACCTCAAAGCTGCTAGCCCGCGACGATGCTTCCTGCTCAACGCGTCTGCTACCACATTCGCCTTTCCCAAATGATACTGAATAGCAAACTCATAATCTTTAATAAACTCTATACATCGCCGTTACCTCTATTTGAGTTCTTTCTGTGAGAAGAGGTACTTCAAACTCTGGTGATCTGTGAATAACCCAAACTGCACTCCGTATAAATAATGCCTCCACACCTTCAGTGCAAAGACCACTGTTGCTAGCTCCAAATTGTGCGTAGGATAATTCTGCTCATGAGTCCTTAACTGCCTCGAAATATAGGCTACGACTCTCTGGGTCTGCATCAATACACCTCCAAGACCCGATAAGGATGCATCCGTGTAGTCAATAAAAGTCTTATCACTGCTAGGAATAATCAGTACTGATATTGAGGTTAACTTAGTCTTCAATGTCTCAAATGCCTTTTGGCACTCTGTGCTCCAAATGAACTGTACACCTTTTTAGTAAGGCGTTTAAGTCGAGTGGAAATCTTTGAAAAATCTTGAATAAATTTTCTATAATAGCCTGCTAGACCTAAGAATCTACGAATCTCTATAACTATGTTCGGTGGTTTCCAATCAAGCACGACCTCTACTTTAGCCATATTTACTGCAATGCCCTCTTGGCTGATGACATGACCCAAAAATCTGACCTCCGATAACCAAAATTCACATTTGCTAAATTTTGCATACAGCTGGTGTTCCTGCAAAGTCTGCAATGCCAACCTCAAATGCTACGCGTGTTCGGCCTCCGAGCTCGAATAGATAAGAATATCGTCGATGAAAATTATCACGAACTAGACCAAGTATGGAAGAAAAACCCAATTCATCAAATCCATGAATATTATGGGTGCATTGGTCAGCCCAAATGGCATGACAAGAAACTCGAATGACCCATATCGTGTCAAGAAGGCAGTCTTTGGAATATCCATCTCCCGAACCCGTAATTAATGATAACCGAAACGAACATCTATCTTCGAAAAACACTAAGCCCCTGCAATTGGTCGAACAAGTCATCGATCCTCGGTAATAAGTACCTGTTTCAGATAGTGACCTTGTTCAACTCGCGATAATCAATGCATAATTGCATACTCTAATCCTTCTTCTTCATAAAGAGGATCGGTTCTCCCCACAAAGAATTACTCCGTCGAATGAATCCCTGAGACAACAACTCATCTAGCTAGATCTGTAGCTCTCTCATCTCAGCAGGCGCCATACGGTAAGGAGATTAGGAAATTAGCGTGGTGCCTGACTACAACTCTATGTAGAACTTGACCTCTCTCACTAGAAGTAATCCTGGTATGTCCGGAAAGACATCCTGGAACTCTAAGACTACTTGCATCTCACTCAAATCTGCGCCCCGATTCCGTAACATCACCTCCTCGACGTATGCCAGATATGACTCTACAAACTGGTTGCCTCTGGAGGTTGTTACCACTAACTCAGATCCATCAAAAGCTCGTAAACTGATTGTCTTCGCAAAAATGTCGATACTCATATGGTATACCAAGGATAACATCGAACTCAGACATACGCAATACGATCAGGTCTATCACAAACTCAGAATCGTCCAAGCTAATGATACATCTCCTACAAATACTTTGTAAAAGAGACGTCTCTCCTAAAGGAGTAGATACAGATAAAGAAAAATCTAATGGCTGCGCCACAAGCTGGAGACTAACCGAGAAATCGTAGGAGATAAAAGAATGTGAAGCACCAGAGTCAAAAAGAATACATGCTGGAAATGAATTCACAAGGAAAGTACCTTCCACCACCATCCTGCTCGCGTCATGATTGTGAGGAACAACTACATACACCCTACCAGTCGGCTGTGCTGCATCACTTGGAACATATGGGACTATCTGTCCCTGTTGGATCTCCTGAATCACTCACACCTATCCCTCAATCCTTAGGACTACTGGAGGTACCTCAATCCTCAACTACTGACCCTGACAGTGACCCTGAGTGCGATTTTTCTACTGCTACGGATTCCTACCCTGCTGGCCTGCTACGGGTGTGCTGCGGCACTCTACTGCTCTGTGACCTGGCTTGTTTCAATTGAAACAAGCTCCATGAAACTGGCGCTACTGCTGCACCCTCTGATCCTGATGATTGCCCTTCTTATAGGGACCTTGCTGTTGTGGAAACTTATTATGATGTTAGGGTCCTCCTGAGCCTATAAAAGGTCTCTTACCCTTACCCTTATCTCCTGATTGTCCTAACTTAACATTTCCATATTTTTTCTTGATAAGCATAGTTGTGTCTGTCTCCTGGGCTATGGCAGCATCTGCCACCTCCCACACTGAACGGAATCTCTGAGATACTAGATATTGGCACAAACCTGGATGAAGTCCCATCATGAACATCTAAGCATGTCTCTCCTCGGTGTGCCACATGCCAGTGAATCTAAGTAGTGACATGAACTTACTCTCAAAATCTATCACTGACATGCCTCCTTGCTCCAATCGAGCCAACTCTAACTCCTTTCCGGCTTTTACTACAGCCAAAACATACTGCTCCTCGAAGAAATATACAAAAGTATCCCATAAGGCTGTCAACCTCTGCTCTAGAGTAAAACGAAGCCGATATCATCCTCTTGCATTGATCTTGAGGCTGAAAGCTGCTAGCCTTTGCTTCTACACAGTATTCATTTTAAGCATGTCCAGAATGTTACTTACATCTTTCTTCCATTTGTGTGCCGTAATGGAGTCTGTCAAACCATAAAACTCTAGAACCTTCAACTTCTGGTACCTCTCTACCAAACAAAGCCAAGCCTCCTGCTCAGCCACTCCATCATTAACTGAAGGTAGCAGCGTGACTACTAGTGTCCCCTCTGCTATCTCCTCCTAAATGGGTGTTCCCTACCAACCCTAATCTGCTAACTGCTCCTCGATAGCTGCCAGACGAGCTCCTAATGGTGCTATGAGATCCACTGAGTACTGTGGGGCCTACTGTGGCTCGGGCTCTCTATCAACTTGCTCAGCTCCTTGAGCACGAGTACCTCAACATCCACGACTTCTTCCTGACATCTATAATATCTACGCACTCATCAAGGACTCGCATTGCAGCACATACCACACCATCAAGTAGGTATATGGTAGGCTGACACAGGGATTAGGGGTTTTAGCTATCTCTTCTCCCCCTTCCGCCTTGACAAACGACACTCTATAGAACTATGTCGTCAGGGTCCGGAGTCCACTTTGTATGCATGATACCATGGCTGGCAACAATGCATATGATCGTCCGTAGGCAAACCGAACCACGGGATAGATGACCTCCACCAGGATCGCTTCAAAAGTGTGTGGGGGAACTATACATCTTTTCAACCATAACATGAGATACCCGGCAAGTTGAGCTCTAATTGATATCGGGGACTCAGCTTGGTGGTGGAACGATTCTAAAGTTGTCCCAACTCTGAATCCTCCTTCGTCATGTTCGAGGGTTTCTAGGACCTTACCCTACCTAATATTCTCTTCTCCACCTCGTACAATCACAAGTATACAGTGGCAGGATGGGCATCTTCTTATCATCGGTGTTCCGGAAAAGGTAATCAGCCTAATTCTTATGACTAATTCCTGGAGTCCTCTTCTTCTTGCCCTTGTGATCTACTACCGTGATGGTATTCAAATAGATGTGATAATGGTAGAGATATTACTAGAGGGTCTCCACCACTTAGGGAAGCTTGTTAGAGAGATACTCGATCTTTCGCTAGCCTGGAACGTATTCTTCATAGGGGAAGTCCCCCATCGGTAATCACGACACTTCATACATTTCATGAAGTGCCGGGCCTAATTCTCTATTAGGTGTGAAAAATGTGCCACTGTCTAGGAAATATAGTTCCAGTATGCTGGAACTGGGGGCGTTGATCTTCAAGCCATATTGTGTGGCCCTGATGGCAGAGTACAACTTTGTACCCTGCATGTCGGAGTTCACCTCCAAGATGAACTCTGTGATCCTGAACCACCAGGGACTATTGCTAGCTAAGGAGTGGATCTACCCCAGAGCCCTAAAGTCTTTAGGGGGAAATTGCCTCCCAGCTCTAAAGAAATGATGACAGAAGGTCTCCGCCACCGCAGCTGTCTCCCCCATCGGCAAATCACTCTCTAGCAAACCTGGATGCAGAACGGTAACGCACTTGTAGGAGTTATCGATGACAAATCCTATTTTTTAGCCTGTGAAGATTCTACAGGTTACTCCACACTGGGTAGGGGTCAGGTCCCAGTCCATCGTTCTTAGCACCGAGAGTGAGCGAAGCTCCACCATTGAAATCCCCTCATCAAGCTAGGGAGGAAATATCGAACGCCGTCCACCACATGGAGCTATCTACTCTAGCTGAGAAGTAGGATGGTTGGGTCAGCCACGGCATCACCAAATAGAAATTCAGGCTTTTTCATCTCCCAGCGTTGATTGTCCATTAGCGCTGCCACACTAGTCAGTTCACACAGTGTCAAGTAGTGTCCCTCAGATACCTTTTGCGCCAGCTCCTCAAATTTGTCAACATCGAACACTAGCATAGGGTCGAGCAGTGGAAACATGGGCAGGGCTGAGAAGCCCGTACAACCAGTAAGGCCAATGGCACTGGCCCCTTGAAGAGTTTTGTCAGAGAATGCAGCTAGAAATGAAACAAGAGAAGTTAGAGGTTTTTAGCCTAAAGTTGAAAATTTTCTTAGTCTTTAAAGTAGGTGGCCTACCATGTACGAGTGAGCTCCATCAAGCCAGGCTCACTTAGCGCAGAGTTCTCCTGACAAAGCAGAGCTCGCCTAGCAAAGGCAGAAGATAGCCTAACAAGCAGAAGCTCGCCCGGCAAAGCTGAGCTCGCTTGACAAATGCAGAAGCTCGTCTGACCAAAGCAGAGCTCGCCTAAAAAGTAGGCTTGCCTGGATAGCAGAACTTTGCTTAAGTAGACGAAGCTCACCATAGAAGATTAACAAATACTATTCATCTTCTTCGTCTTGTTAGTTCACCATGATGGGTTTGGGCCACACTAGAGGCGATTGTAATAGTAGTGGTGGCGGAAGAGGAAGCCTTCCCTTTCCCCTGTGAATCGACCTTCGACTTAGGATCCATCTCGACGTAAAGAGGAAATGAGGAGAGAGAGCGCTCTGTTCTCATTGAAGATTTAAGCAATTTTCCAAAGCACAGTAATCTCCCAAGGAGGGAGATGAAGGCTTTATATAGGTGAAGCCTCAATGATTTAGATTCAATGGCTCAACCAAAGCCAATGGCTCAGATCGCCTGCAGCGGCTCTGATCAATAGTTCGAATCGAACGGTTGAGAGCAAGCCTTGAATCGAACGGTTTAGATTCGAAACTCGAACGACAAGGCGGTTTGTATTCAAATCGATAGCCAAGATCAAATTGCTAAAATCAACGGCATGGATCTCTCGTCAAGACAACGATTAAGATCAAAGGTGCTACCAATTCCACGGCTCAGATCGAGTGCGTGAAGATGAGGCTGCCATGTCAGATCACATTTAATGTTCTAATGTGCCCATGTCACCTTAGCTGGCAAGCGCTAGAGCCCGTTCGCAGACACATGGCTCGCCTTCCACCGACTTAGGCCTCACCTGTATCGAGCTCACCTGCAAGCACGAAGCTCGCCCGTACATTTGGAGCTCACCTGCCAATGGCTTGAGCTCGCCTGAAGGCTCAGGATCGCCTACACTTCATCGAGCTCGTATGAAGAGCTCAACTCAATCAAGGGGCTCAAATTCGCCTAAACCAATGAACAATGATCCTCTTCATTCAAAGTGTTCCAGACCACATGCAACCTTATTTAGGTCTTAAAATTTTGAAGGGAGTTTTGTAGGCAATAAAAATTGCCTTTACACAAGAGAGCTCAAACCTCACCTATTTGAGTTTGCTTACATGCTCAAAGCAAGCAAAGCTCCCCTGCATTCTGTTCGCGGGAAAAATGGTAGCTTTCTTCATTGATGATTCCATTGTGCTCTTAAATAACAACTTTTTGGGTTACAAAGATCCGGTCTTTTTATAAGATCCAGTTACAATGAAAATCAAACAAAAAATGAAAATTACAACTTTCCTTATTTGTCGAACAAATCGCGAGCTCCTGTTATCCGGTCACTCGCTTTCGTGGGTTGTTTGCCTGCGCCGATGGTTGATCCGTTGACCACCGCACGATCTAGATCCGAACAGATCTACGTAATATTACGGATATTATTTCACCAAGGAAATAATAGCCGGAGGGATTATTTCACCAAGGAAACAATCGCTCGATTCTTGGGATCAAAGACCAAGCTTTGATCCGGAGTATAGCAACGTAGATCTGAGATCCGGTCCTCTCGAACTCCTGCCTTTCGTGATGCGGAAGCTCGCCGAGAAACAGATCTGAATGTCCAAGTCTTCAAGCCTTCAAGAACTCAAGAACAAGATCTCAATCCGACAGAGTTTTGGCTCTCCAAAAGTCCTCCTAAATGATGAATCACCCCCTCTATTTATAGGAAACCAGATCTGTGCATTTGGCACAGATCTGGGCCGGCCACCTCAGGGTGGCTCGGCACTGGGCCGAGCCACCCTGAGGTGGCTCGGCTTTGGCCGAGCCACCCCTGAGGTGGCTGGGTTTTTGCCGAGCCCCTCGGGGTGTTGATTTCTGTCGTTTCCCGTTTTCCGGTTCTGTATTTGATTTATCCGGACCTCGATTTGATAGTCTGGATCTTCATTTGGCAGTAAATCCGCCTTGGTGTTTGAGTTCGAATCCGTTTTATGGTTGGACGACTCGTTGACTTCCCGAACCGTTGGATTGATTCCGCACGCGAATTCTGTTGCTCGTGTGCAATTCGTTGACCTCGTCGCCTTGTCACTCGATGGTTCATTGTTTTGTCGAATCACCGTGTCGAACTGTGCTAAGGGACCTATAGGCAATTTTATACGCCTACAGATACCCCCTCCAAAGTATTTCAGCCTCGTTCTTTTATAGAAGAGTCTAGAATGCTTTGGATATGATTGCCCCTACCCTCAGTCGGTGTAATGGGACTTTGGAATGACTTTTTGTTCTGTATTCCTTCAATCCTTCAGGCTATTCGGTGCTTTGTCGAACGTCTGTAAGGGTTCCGGTGCTGCATTTATTGTCTGACCGTTGTCGGAATTTTGAACTTGATTCCTGATTTTCCAATCTTTAGCTCGTGCTTGTTGGTTCAACATATAACTGACCCTCGATTGTTGGCGTTGAGTCTTTATTTGCGCCGCGTTGTCCGGCGTAGTGTTATTGAGTTATCCTTAAGAATATTTTTTAGAAAAATATCCTCCAGGAACTTCTCAACAAAAATAGGGAATAGTTTATACTCGTATACCTTCTTGGAGTATTTCTCATGCCCGAATGAACTGAACCGGTATGATAATTATCTGAACCGGTATGATAATATGTCAAAAAGGCAATAATTTGGCTTAAAAATTCTTCTGATCCTTCTGAATGTGTGGGAGAGGCCAAAATAAACGAAGGATTGAACCCTCGGTCGATTTGAAGTTGTTTCGACACTCGATTCAGCTTCAATCTGAATTCTGGTTCAAATCTGGTTCAAACTGGTTCAATCTGGTTCAAAACTGGTTCAAACTGGTTCAATCTGGTTCAAAACTGGTTCATGCCTGGTTCAAGACTGGTTCAGTCTGGTCTGGTCTGGTTCAGACTGGTCTGGTCTGGTTCTGCCTTATTTGAACTGATTTGACTTGATCTGGTCTGGTTCAGTCATTTCTGGTCCGGTTCACCCTGGTCCGGTCTGGTTCAGGACTGGTTCACATTATAAAATGGGTTCTTTTTTCTTTTCTTTTTCTTTTCTTTTCCTCCTCCTAGGGCCGGCCCCCCCTTGTGCCTCTTTCTTGATTTTTCTTCCCTCGAGCATTCTTTCTCTCTCAAACCTTAAAATTTATCTTAGATCTAGGTTTCCTCTTGATCTTAGACCGAAAAATCCTTCAAAACTTCCTTATTTAAAGTTTCTCTCAGGCCCCTCGAGCGCGTGGTTCGAGCTCTCTTCAAGATCTAATTTTTGTCGGATCCTCAAGCTTTTCCTCAGGTAAACCCTCCATAATTTTTGGATATTTCATGTTTAATTTAATTTATGAATTTATGAGAGTGCATATGAGGGTTAGGATTATGATTTGGCGCTTCGAGCTTCTCTTTCAGGGGGGTAGAATTGATAAAAAGGGGAACTTTTTTCTGGATCTGATCCCTCAATTTATTTTGCAGATCATTATGTCGCATGTCTCGAGAGGTCGCTCCCCTGCTGCGTCGACTGATGGCGCGCCTCCCGCTTATGCTGGTGAGCTATTTTTGGCATATTTGGAAATTTATAAATTAGCCCTTTTTTCTTGGAAATTTGCAAATTGGTCCTTTTACCCCACGTTGTTCTCCTTGGTGAGGCAATCGGGAAGAGCCTTGATTCTCCTTGGTGAGGATCGACGCTTTAAAGATAGGTTTTGCTTGGTCAAAACCATATCTCAAAATAAAGGGGGCGATTTGAAGCTGCATTGTGCTTTATAAGGTAGGGATATATTGTCAATATACCCTATCTTGTGATTGCACAATGTGGCCAAATCGTCTCACCCTTTATAAGGCAATGACTCTATCTTACCCATTTATAAGATGAGTTCAATTTCCTTTTATAATTGAGACTAACAGGTGCTTAACTGTT
This sequence comes from Asparagus kiusianus, assembly GCA_022839385.1. Lineage (NCBI taxonomy): Eukaryota > Viridiplantae > Streptophyta > Magnoliopsida > Asparagales > Asparagaceae > Asparagus > Asparagus kiusianus. Next base: position 49,111 of record BQKN01061063.1, on the reverse strand, counting down.
TATTTCCAGTGGGATATCCTTCTGGATCATTCTCATCTCATGCAGTATATGGGCGTCGTGGCGAGTACTATTCGACTTCTGACGATCTTTCCCCCATTCCAGTTACTCCTTAGTTCGCTTTGGGCACATCGACTGAGGTTGCCCAAGTGGTGAAGGAAGGTGGGCATCGAGCTCTTTGACAGTTGATTACAGATGCACCTTTCGTGAAGGATGCCAGTTCTATTCAGCCTCTCAGGAAGAGCGATTTTTTATTTGGCGACTCTGTCGAAGACCCGGATGCCGTGTTTATTGATGCCGAGCAGTGGCTTCATAGAACCGGCAGTGGTTTCATATACTTGCCGAAGATTCCTCGGCATCGTTTATTGACTGAGCTCAGGCGTTAGGCTGTGACACGGGAGATGTCGTGGCGCTTGACGGAGGAGTATGAGAGCGTCCACTGCGGTTACATCACTCATCAGGCATTTCCTGGCTCGAGCAGGAGTCATGTCACCGGATTGCGTCCTGGAGTATTGGGGCTGGATGCACCACCACGTAACGAGTTCCTTGCCACCGCTTCTACCTTGAGGAATCGCCTCGCTGTTCTAGGACGGGAGATGCCTGCGACGCGTCACAGAATTTATGGTTGGGTCCATTCTTTGGACAAGTTTTGGTGGACTCGCATGACGACGTACGTCTTAAGCCGATGGGGCGAGGAGTTGCACGCTTGTGGTTTATATGCAGCCGTTCGTGCCACCATGTATGGCTTGCCTGTCAGCGCGAGACATTTCTGTGCTTTGTTCGAGCTTTATAATCCAGATTCGAACACTTTTCTGACCCGGCAAGGGGAGTTGGGCTTGGCTCTTCACGAGATGCACAGGATTTCTGGTTTGCCCATGGGACAGATGTTATATCAGGAATACTTTCCCTCCAATCATGAATTGAATCAATTGAAGGATCGTATGCCCGATCGCTATGAGACTCTATAGGACCTCACTTGTCACTATCATATTGCTTTGGCGCAGTCTGAGCCTTTAGCAAAGTGGACTAAGGTATTCGTGAGTCTGAAGCAGTTTGCAAACTATTTGTTCAAGAATCTGGAAAGTAATTCTGGCAAGGCTATTAGTGAGTTGGCCACACTTACTCCCTCAGGGGTGAACAGTCTACTGAAGAAGATTGACGCTCATTCTTATACCACTAGCAGTCCTGAGGGTGGCTTTCCTGCAGGGACCAAGTTCAAATCATTCTTATGGCATGCAACCGCACCGATTCGACCGATGACTCTTCTTGCCGGTTATCTCGCTATTTGGTTAAAGAAATGCGTGGTTCCATATCAGTCTGGCGACGCCTTACCCTTGGAAGTGCTCTACCCAGCAGTTCAGCTCGCCTACAAGAAAGAACTTTCACTTCTTCCGGTGATGGTGGCTAACATTCATCGAGGACTTCGATAGCTTTCTGGTGCCTTTACACGGAAGGAAAGTGATTTGCCAGGTCAGATTCCCACCATTAAGACGGAGCTTCCTTACACTTATTTGATGGCTTGGTTCGTCCTTCACCGTTCTGATATGATGTCGGCACCGATTGCCATAGACCACTCCGTTCCCCTACTGCAGTTGCTTGAGAATGGCAAGTGGGAGGGGCGCGGATTTTCTGACATCCGACAGCAGCTACAGGTCCATAAGTGTTGGACATTTTCCACTTGCTTTTCGCAGTTCTCTGGCCGATACGGCGATTGTTTGATAGATGAGGAGAGACCGAGGGAGTATCGAACTCACTTAGACATCGGCTGCTTTAACTGGCTGGTGAACATTAGGCCAGGTTATCTGACTTTTCGGGTGAGGGATCAGTGTTTCATAGAGCCATATCTACCCTGCCGATTCGCTCGCCAGTTTGGCTATGATCAGCTTTACGTCGGGAATCCCCGTCAGCAGCTTCGGGCTCACGGTGGTTTGGTGGATGGTCTTCGTGCATGGTTGTGGACCGTGACTGGCTGTACTGGTGCTAAGTTCAGTCTCCCGAGTGCTGATCGGCAGTTGAACCTCACTTTCTTAAGCTGCAAGTGGTTGTTAGCAGCTAATAAGACTATCCCCGTGAAGCCGATCGCAAAGCTAGAGGCCGAGGAAGCTTCTCAGGTTGATTCTCGTAGGATTTGGGAGAATGCTCGGTCACAGAGGATACGGAACAAGACTCGTCGGATTGATGAAGAGGGAAAGAGGACCTTCCATTCTACAGACGAGGCTTCAGGCGGAAATCCTGAAGATTACGAGGACTTTTCCGAACGAGGTTAATCATTCATCTTCTTCCTCTGCTTTCCAGAATTATTAAAGCTGACAACGGTTTGATGTTTCAGGGACCATTGGTGACCAGGAAGAAGAGTTCTGTCATCCTCCCCAGGCGAGACCTTCGATTATTGTCTCTGCTGCTAGGCGGAAGAGATTAGCTCGCAAGCCGCGCGCAGCTTCACAAGCATTTGATATGGATTTGGCCGGTGATGATCCTGCTAGTGACGGAGGTAACCTCTACCCTGTAAACCATCCTCTTGATTATTCAGAATATTGACTCATGCTTTTCTATCTCTATATAGGAGAGCGTGGAGACAGCGAGATGAGTCCTGATCCTGTTCCTATATCTCCTGGCGAGCCTGACTCACCACGCCAGGTGGAGAGGCCTGCAGTGGCTGCCGACGTTAGGGAGGATATCAATGTAGGACCCGACCCAGCGAATCCAGGTACATCTACCATTGACAATATATCTTTTAGATGACACGCAAAGGAGTCGAATGATTCGGAATTTGCGCATCCTCTAATTGTCTCTGTACTTCTCGCTCCTTCAGATAACTTGCAGGAGGCGAACGTGGATTTTGGAAATAAAGAGGCTAATGCACCCGTAAAAGGTAACTCATTTCAATTGGTTGTAGTCTCTTCATTCTTCTTTGGTACTTATATTCTCTTGTGTCAGACTTCTCGATTGATGATTTTGACGAGGAAGGCTTGCTTGTGGATACTCCTATGATTCACTTCATGTGTGGATCTCCTCAGATTGATGACTAGTTGCCTGGAGATATGTTTCCTGAGTCCACATTCCCTGAGAACCTTGAGGGTGGTTCTTTTGAAGGTACGTGCCTCCTCCCAAGTTAATTATAAGACTAGCCAACTCTTGACTAATGCAGCTATAATGTGATGTCTCTGAGAATTCTGTTTTGAATTTGACAGGAGCTTTTGTCGAGAATGATCCCGTTGAGCCGGCTGCGAGACCAACTACTCCAGTTGATACCTCTACAACGGTTACACCCCCAGTACCCCCAATGACTCAAGAGGGTATGAATTAAGCAACTGAGAATGTTATTTATTTCCTCCTCAAAACATTTTTGACGGATTTCTCATTCTTTGTGTAGGGTCTTCTTCTCGGCTTCATATCCTAGTGAAGGAATTGCTATCAGATAACGATCCTGAGAAGATCGTTCTCTGCATAGAACTTCGCTCCTTCTTCTCCTTCGTGAATGCTATGATTGGCAAGCTTTTCCACGGTGGACTCTTCCTTCGCCAATTTAAGCCTTTCCTTGATTCCAAAGTCAATTTGATAAGGGAAGCAGGATATCCAGATTTGGCACAGGCTATAGTTGATGACCTCGATTGCCTAGATCATGAGCTTCAGATGTTTTGTGAGCTCAGAGATGCAGGCGCCTCCTCATTTATTGCTGCCGAGCTGGATACCCGCTTACAGTCATCGCGCGAGACTCAGATTCTTGCTGAGCTCGAGATTCAGATGCAGGGGGACCGAGTAGATCGAGTTGAGACCAGCCTTACTGTTAGATCATCTTCGCTTGCCGAGCTCGACCTTTCTATTACTTCTTGTGCGACTGAGATAGACCAGCTCAGAAGAGCACTCCGTGAAAAAGAGGAGACTATGGATATTCTTCAGATGACGAAAGCACAGGATCAGCAAACCCACACTGCCTTATCTGATGAGCTGAAATCCTTGAAGCAGAAGCTAGTCGAGACAGAGGAGATTGCTGCGAGGACTTCAGCCACCACCGAGGAGTCCATCAGAACTGAACTTAGTCAAGCTTATGATGAGAAGTTGTCTAAGATTAGTCAGCAGATTTTTGGTCATGGGTTTGATGTATGATTTTGTTTGCTGAGTACTTTGACTTTTGATTCCTTTAGTGAAACTGATTTTCATCTTCATCTTTATTATGATTCGTCATTCCGTTTGAAATGATTGACCATAATACTCATAGGATTTTTGGCAAACCCTCAGCCATCAACGGGTTTAATGAGCCTTTACCGACTACCATTTGAGTCGGGCTAGCATGCGAATTGTTTAAATCCGTTCGCATGTAACGTTACGCTCAGAGATTAAATTCTCTAAGACTTTGTGCTATGATGTCGAATACATAGACTTTGCCATTGTTACGGGAATAGGCTACCCGGCGACACGTGTTAGGTGTTGGCTTTAGGATTTTTAGCTAACCCCCAGCCTTCAACGGATTTGATTAGCCTTTACCGACTACCGTTTGAGTCGGGCTAGCATGCGGATTGTCTAAATCCGTTACGCACGTGACGTTAAGCTAAAAGAGTTAACTCTTTTAGTGCTACGACATTGAATACGTAGACTTCGTCTTTCTCCTGTGAAAAGACTAAACAGCAACGTGTATGAGACGTTGACTTAGGATTTTTGGCAAATCCTCAGCCTTTAACGGATTTGATGTGCTCTTACCGACTACCGTTTGAGTCGGGCTTACATGCGGATTGTCTTAATCCGTTCCGCATGTGACTTTGTGCTAAAGGAATGAACTCCCTTAGACTTTTAGCTACAACTTCAAATATGTAGACTTCACCATTGTCATGGGAATAGGCTACCCAGTAACGTGTATTAGACGTTGGCTTATCCCTACTTAGGCTTCGGGACAAAGGTCCCCAGAGTCAGGCTCTGGTATCTTTTTCTACGGATAAAGACCAAACCGGCGACGCGTGTTAGGCGTCGGCATATCCTTTCTTAGGATTCAGGATAAAATTCCCCATACGTGTAAGGCATGGATTTTGGTGTTATTAATAACAACCTGCCACAATGTTGAATATGTGGACGAGTGTTCTTTTTAATGGTTAAGAACTAACCAGCGGCGCGTATTAGGCGTAGACTTATCCTTGCTTAGGTTTTAGGATAAAATACCCCAGAATCGAACTCTGGGGTCTTTTTTCAATCGGAGAAAGACTAACCCGGCAGCGCGTGTTAGGCGCAGACTTATCCCTGCTTAGGATTCGGGATAAACTTCCTAGGATGAATCCTAAATTGATAAATTCTGGAAAAAGAGTTGGTGTGGGAAAGGAAGAATTTTATATTCTATTCCCCGAACAAGGAAGGAAGAATTTTATATTCTATTCCTTGATTCTGGAAAGGAAGAATTTTATATTCTATTTCCAGTGTAAGAAAGAAACTAGAAGTGGGATCTCCACTCCGAGAATCTAGAAGACCTAGATAAACTTACCTTTTATAGGGTTGGTTATCTGATCGAAAGATGAGCTCTTCGTTTATCGAAGTGACATTTCAACTTCGGTTATAACCATGAGAAGGTTTAACCAAAGAAAAAAGAAAGGGAGTTTTTTCGTTTATCGAGAGAGGACTCCGAACTGAAAGTAGACCTCTTGTTCATGGAAAGAGTCAAGAGGGCCAGAAGAACATTTTTTTTGGTGGAATCACTGTCAATTGGAATTGATCAGTGAGGGATTTTGGTGGTGAAAATGATTTTGGGTTATCCTCTAGAATATTGAGCGTAATATTCTTCAAGGAACTTCCCGATAAATAGGTTATTCTGAATGTATAATAGTACTTTTTCAGGAACTTTCCATTTATTGGCATTAATTGCCTGATACCCTCTAGAGAAATTAGGCGATATGTGCCGTTTGAATAGACTGTGTCTATTACAAACGGTCCTTCCCACTTGGGTTCGAATTTACCTTTCTTCTTGGAGTTGAGGATTATTGGTCGGCAAGCAGCGAGGACCAGATCTCCTTCCTTGAAGCTTCTCTGTCGGACCCTCTTGTTGAAAGCCCTAGATATCCTGGCTTGGTAGAACTCGATGTGTTGTTGAGCTTCCAAGCGCCTTTCATCCAACCTCTCGAGTTCTTCGAGACGTTTTTGATGCTGCTCTTCGGTCGTCATCTCCATTGCGAGAGCGATCCGAAGGAAGGGGATTTGAATCTCCAATGGTAGCACTGCTTCACATCCGTACACCAACGAATAGGGGGTGGCTCCCGTAGGTGTGCGTATGGTGGTGCGATAAGTCCAGAGCGCTTCGCTGAGTTTATCGTCCCAATCTCGCTTATTGGTTTTCACGAGTTTTGACAGGATCTTGATGATCGTCTTGTTGAAAGCCTCAGCTAATCCATTAGCAGCGGGATAATAAGCCGTTGACGAAACATCTTGAATTTGTCACAGAACCTGATGAAAGCGTTGCTTATGAATTGCGGACCGTTGTCATGAATGATCCGTCTCGGCACGCCGTGTCGGTATATGACATGATGCTTGATGAAGTTGATGACGTTGTTCGACTTCACTTCTTTAAGCGGAATTGCTTCAGCCCACTTCGAAAAGTAGTCCGTGATAGCGAGGATAAATCGATCACCTTTGACTGAAGGAAGAAAAATAGGATCGACAATGTCCATACCCCATGTCTCGAATGGCCAGGACGTGGTTGACGTGTGTAACCGCTCCGGTGGTTGGTGCATATAATTCGCATGCACTTGACAGGCGTGACATTCTCGTGCGTATTCGATTGCATCACGTACCATTGTTGGCCAGAAATATCCCATTCTTCTGATTCGATCATACAGTTTGGGACCAGGCTGATGCGCACCGCATTCTCCTTCGTGTGCTTCCTTAAGAACTTCTTTTGCTTCTTCGTTCGAAAGGCATCGGAGAAGCAAATCATCATACCCTCGACGGTATAATGTACGGGTCTCGGTATTGTAAAAGAACCGGCGAATAGATTCTTTTTCTTTTATATCCTCCGGTAAAATGCCATATTGGACATAATCAATGATAGGAAAACGCCAATCTCGAGACTCAGACCCGATTTGGGTTGAGTTCACCTCTTTAGCGTTTTCATTTCTGTTATCTTCCTCTTCGATATCCATATTGTATATGGGTATACAGAGTTGATGTGATCTCACTGTGACTAGTAGTTCAGTTTCGGGCGGCTGCGCGAGTGATACTGCTAGTGCTGCCAGTGCATCCGCATAAGCGTTCTGGAGACGAGGGATGTATTCAATATAGAATTCTTCAAAAGAATCCGCTATTTTGATGGCCTCTTGGTGGTACGGAATTAGATCTGGGTTCCTGACTTCATACTCTCCACGAACTTGGTTGACTATCAATTGAGAATCCCCAAAAGCTTCGAGATATTCGACCCCCAGCTCCTTAGCGAAACTGAGTCCAATGAGGAGCGCGTTGTACTCGGCTACATTATTGGAACATGTATCCGTTAGTGAATAAGCCCAAGGCATCACATGCTTCCCCGGGAAAACTAAGACAACTCCAACTCCGGAGGAGACTCTAGAACATCCAGGGGTTATTGCCTTATTAACTACTCTCGAAGCACCATCAAAGTATAATTGCCATACTTATTGGTGTGATGTGGTATTAACCTCGTGGGTTTTGTCTGGCAAGTCATCATATACTTCAACCGTATCTGTTGTCGGACTTGCCGCCAAAAGATCACAAATTGCTTGTCCTTTGACCGACTTCTGCTGTTTGAAGTGCAAATCATATTAGGACAAGAGAAGGGCCCACTTCGCTAACCGCCAATTCATCGAACCCGGTTGAGTCATGAATACCCGTACCGGATTAACATTAGCAATGACGTAAATCGTCTGGCCAACCAAGTAATGTCGCATCTTTTGTACTGCGAATACCAATGCGAGACATTCTTTCTCGATCATCGGATATCGAGACTCGGCACCTATCAAGGTCCGACTTAGGTAATAGACTGCCTGTTCGTGACCATTATCATCGTCTTGTGCTAATAAAGCACTTATCGAATGGTTCATCGCCTTGATGTAAATCAAAAACGGTTTACCTGATTTTGGTGCAACAAGAATAGGGGGATTCATCAGATATGTCTTGATATCTTCGAGCGCTTTTTGGCAAGCATCGTCCCAAATAAATGACACGCCCTTCTTGTTTAGCTTAGAAAATGGTTGGCACTTCCTAGAAAGATTTGAGATGAACCTCCGGATGTAAGCTAAACGCCCTTGCAATCCTCTGAGCTCTCTTAGATTCCTCGGGGGTTGCAATTCATGTATTGCCTTTACCTTGTCTGGGTCGATGTGTATACCCTTAGTGGTGACGACGAATCCAAGGAATTTTCCGCTGGACATTCCGAGGAAGGATTTTGTGGGATTCATCTTCAATTGATGACTCTGCATGAGATCAAACATCGTTTTCAAGTCCTTGATGTGATCTTCTTTGTTGCGGCTTTTTACCACCAAATCATCAACGTAGCATTCAACCGTTTTCCTGAGTTGCTTCTGGAAAATCTTAGTCATCGCTCGTTGGTATGTGGCGCCTGCGTTCTTCAGACCGAAAGGCATCACCGTGTAGTAGAAGACACCGAGGGGCGTTCTGAATGCTGTATGTTTCTCGTCATCCGGGTGCATCTTGATTTGGTTATACCCCGAAAAGCCGTCCATGAAGGACATTCTCTCGAATCCGCATGTATTTTCGATAATGACATCCGTGATTGGGAGAGGAAAATCATCTTTTGGACATGCTTCATTCAGGTTCCTGAAGTCAATGCAAATTCTGATTTTTCCATTCTTCTACATGACGGGAACGATGTTGGCTAACCAGTCTAGATGTTGTTCCTCTCGGATGAATCCTGAGTCGATCAATTTCTTAACCTCTGCCTCGATGGCTTCCATAATCTGCTGACGAAACCGTCTTTGCTGTTGTTTGACAGGTTTGGCATCCGGCTTGATGTCGAGGCGGTGCATTGCCACATTGGGGTCGAGCCCTGGCATGTCTTCGTAGTTCCAAGCGAAGACGTCGATATATTCCCTGATGAGGGCAATTAATTCCTCCCTCTCATCTAGGGGAAGACTATCGCTAATAAATATGGGCTTTGGGTTGGCTTCATCACCCATATTAATTTGGACTATTTCATCTTCAGTGGGGGGTTCCCTCTGTTCAAATCTATCGCCATACTGCATGTTTAGGTGATGAACCCATGGGTCCTCCCATGTTGGCATTTGGTCGTCGTCTTCCATCGTAGATGGATCAGCTGTAGTCATGTTCGACATTAAAGTCTTGAACATTTCTCCCAAACTTGTGTCGGAATCCCCAGCTGAAGGATCTGGCAAGTACCCATCCTTAGCTTTGTTAGCAATTTGATCGATGATTTGCCAACCACATTCGTCATCAGACGATGAAACATAGCCTAAGCCTCTCTTGTGACGGTAATAATCATCCAGTTTCCCTTTTGGTACATATGCCGCTTTGACTGGGATACGGGAACCTCGATCGAAGTATAAACCTTCTCCGAGTGTGAAGTCGTACCCTTGTTTTTCCATGAGCGTGCGCGCTTCCGGACTATACTTAGATAAGTGCAGACCAGATTTGTCATCATCTTCGTCTTCTCTTAGGAAATGATCTGGCAATGGAAGATTTTCTCCTTTACCGTAAATCACTTCTTTTTGTCCCCCTATCTTGGCAGGAATAATTCGGGTTGTTCCGAAAGAATGCTGGAGACGTTTCTTCGTTACATAAGATGATCGGAGTGGCATACATAAATCAGGATTATCATATAATCCCTTTATCGCATCATCAAGAGACAATGAGTACTCTAAATCATGATTTATTTTAATATCGGCAAGTTGCCAGTTACAACCGCCATCTGACGATTGTTCATCGTCAAGATTGATTACAAAGGATACAATGTCATTTAAAACAAAACCGCCATTGTAATCGAATCCGGCCTCGGAATCAGCTTCTTCTCTGCTGTCCGTGCCCTGGACCGATGGTTCCGTATCGGATTCATTACCATAAAGGAGAGAATCAGTGAAGTAATTCTCATACCCTTTGAATGGTTGCATATCTGCGACCACCGTCCTGACCCTTCCATCAGTGTCGACATATTTCAGACACTGATGTAAGGTGGAGGGAACTATAACATTACTATGGATCCAAGGCCGACCCAGTAGTAAGTTATAGGATGTCTCGGCATCAATCACGTAGCACGTGAACTCCGTCTTCAGATCGCCCATTTGGCACTTTATTCGGATCTTTCCTAAAGGCCTTGACCCGCTGGTGTTGAATCCGTAAATGACCATGCCCGTAGACGCCAATTTGCTGACTGGAATGCCAAGGCTATGCATTAGGCGAAGCGGCATAATGCTCACAGCGGAACCCGGATCCACTTGGATTCGGTTGACTTCGCTAGAGCCAATGTACCCGACGAAGTACAGGGGCCGATCATGGTTTGAATTCTTCGTCTGCATGTCCTCTTTGGTGAAGGTGATGCAGGGAATGTTCTTAGCTGCCACATTACTGTTGGCCTTCTTGTTTTGATGATGTTTAACAAACAATTTACAACTAATATTGTTTGTCTAGTTCTTGTGTTATCTATTCATTGTAGACAAATAACGTTGTTGGAGGTTGGATGGAATTGCGCCTACACGATCATATCCAATGGAGGTTGGTGGAATTGTGGAGTGAAGCAACGTACAATTCAAGTTAAAGATCAAGTTCAAGCTTCATTCGCAACGTGTACCAAGTTGAGCTCAATGAAGATCAAGATCATTGCTTGGGTAACTATATCTTAGGATTTATATTATGTGTGTTATATATTCTAAGCTCAATATCATATACATACACGTATTTGGTTTCTATGCATATATATAGTTATATATATACATACTAGTGTTTTAGATTTTGATGTTTATATATACATACACGTATTTGGTTTCTAAGCTCAAATATTGTATTCTCCGTTTATAGACTTAACAATCATCATATACATATTTTATCAAGTCTATATAATCATTATGCAAAGTTTCAAAACATTGTTTATGTCAAAACATCAAACTTCATGTATATCACTTTTTCATGTTTTGAACACATTTGCAAAATAATGAGATTTCATAATTGGGAAATGTAAATTGGAAAATTCTTTTTATAACATGTTCAAAATATCATTTGCAAACATTTCTCAAAGTTTCATCAAGTTTGGAATTGATTTGTTATGTTTAAAGGAATTTACAAATTCACGTTTTCGTTCGTGCACATGTTCGTGCATGTTTTACAAAACTGATGAGTTTTCATAAATGGGAAGTGATATTTGAAAAATTGTTTCACTGATATGTTTATCTACATGTTTAGAAACTTTCCTCAAAATTTTACTATTTTTGGAGTTGATTTACTGTGCCTAATTGATTTTACAAAATCGTGTATCACAGCAGATTTTCAGAAACTGTAAATTTGTGTTCAAATATTTATTTCTCTCAACTGGGAAAATATTTTTCAGAAATTCTTTCTCTGACATGTTAGTCTACATGTCTAAAACATTCTCACAAAATTTCATAATTTTTGGAGTTAATTTACTATTTTAAATTGATTTTACAATACAGCTGCGCACTGCTACAGTACTCCGGTCGACCGGACCGGTCGACCAGAAATGTCACTGGACGTTGTTACTGTAGCACAACGGCTATATTTTCCAGATTTTGATATATCCGTTTTTTTGTCTTCTTGCTTGGTTTTCTTGGGTTTTTGGGCTTGTTTCATGAGCCTATATATACTCCATGCCCTCATACTTCTAAGGGCACTCAAGAAATGTTTTAAACAAGTTTAAAGAGTTTTAAATAAGGGTTTAAGTGTGTTTTAGTGTTTGTTTGGTTTGAAGATTGTTTTCACAAGTGGAGGAGATCATCTTCTTGTTTGGGCTCCAATCTCCATCTCTCCATCTTGTCATCTATTGGAGAAGTTTTCTAAACTCTATCTAGCTTTACATTTGCTTAGTTATTTGATTATCATTCTTTAAAGCTAGTTTTTATATTGAGTTTAGATTTGATTATATTATCTCATTGTTACACACACCCACTTGAGATTATTGTATTTGCATACATAGTATATTAGGGTTGTGAGAGATTGTAACTTTGAGTTGTGCTTAATTGTGTTCTCATCTATTGTAGAGAATAAATTTATTTGTTGATATTTGTGAGATTGTAAAGTTTTCGGTGAGCTAGAAAACCGAGTGTGTAGTTCCTAGAGGAGAGGAACGGAGACGTAGGTTGAGGGGACTGAACTCCGTGAAGAAAATTGTGAGGAGTGACATTGTTCGGTGAGCGTTGAAAACCGACACTGTGAGGTGTGTAGAAGTTCCGGCTTCTAAACCGGGTTGTGATAATGGATTTCTCCCCGGGAGTGGGGAGCGGAGACGTAGGATGGAAGGTCCGAACTCCGTGATCATATTGGTTGTTTGTGTGTGCTTTGGCGTCCTTTCATATTTATGTTCATATCTTATATCGCCATTGTGCATTGCTCATTTCTATACCATCCACTATCTTGTTTAGATTGTTTACCCTTGTGTAGTTTATATATCCTTGCATATACTTTTATCATATAGGATATATCTCTTTGTTGTTCATATTGCATATTCTTGCTCATAAGTAATTATATATCATCTTGCAAGAATATATTGGTTAATTAGTTTTAATTGGCATTTAATCGGATTAGATTAGCATAAGACCCTAATCACCCCCTCTAGGGTCTAACAATTGGTATCAGAGCTTGGTGCTCTTTGATTTAAGGTCTAACCACCTTGTATTAAAGATCCAAGTTATCTTTTTGTGCTAATCTTGTTTTGATTACATTTGTATCTTGCTTGCATATTTTTATAAATTATGGATATGAATGATGCATCTTGTTTAGGCTACGATTCTAGTATTGCTCCTAAATTCAATGTTTTCCCCTATGCTCAATGGTGTTTTAGATTCAAAATATTTGTTCAATCTAAAAATATAGATTTATGGGAAATCATTGATTGTGCTTATATTGTGCTCACGTTGGAGAAATCCAAGTGGAGCAAACATGATAAAAAGATGTTTATTATGAACAAGCTTATGTTAGAATTTTTATTAAATGCATTTGATTCATTTATGTCTAACAAGCTTGATTCTTTTGATAGTGCTTACACCTTATGGAAATTTATTGAAGCACTTCAAGGGGACTTGGAGGCGATCCGACAAGCTTTGAGGATCCGGCTTCAAGTTCATGTGGAGCATCATGCACACGAGCACTAGGCGATAGCCCTAGTGAGGTTTGTGAGTTCGAAACCACTAATGATTTATCTAGTGATGAACTTGCTTGTGCTAGTGAAAAATTATTACATGCCTACAACAAATTGCAAAATGATTTTAATGATTTAAAATGCAAGCATGATAGTTTAGAATCCGATCATGAGAAGCTAGTATCCAAGTTTGATATCATTGCTAAAGAAAATAAAAATCTTAAAGAAAACAATGATATGTTAAACTTGGAAAATAAAAAATTAACCTCATCAATTTCTAGCTTAGCTCATGAAAGAGATAATTCCATGTTAGAAGTAAAGAACATACAAAATGATACTACTTCTTTTATAGATAATTATTTAGGTTCTACTTCTAGAGGTGCATATGTGCCTAAAAATGAAGATTTGAATCTTATGAAAAAATGCATTTCATCTTTAGATTCAACTTTAAAAACATGCATCAATAATCATAAGAAGCTTATGGATATGTGTGCCAAGTCTAAGTCATCATCTACTCATCATGCACACATATATAGCAAAGTTTATAAGTGTTCAATTTGCGGCCGTAAAGGCCATCTAGCTAAATTTTGCTATGATGCACACAAACATAAAAATGTCAATGCTTCTTGTGCATCTCATGTAGCTTCTTCATCACATGTACACACACACGCACATAATGTTCATCATAAGCATGCTAGTGTGTATAAATGTGATTATTGTGGTTGCTTTGGTCATTTGGCCAAATATTGTTTTGACTTGAAAAATAAATCTCTTTTGCCAAATGTTTCTAATAGACCACAAAAGTTTATGTGTAGTGTTTGTGGTAGGTTTGGACACTTAGCAAAATTTTGCTTTGATTTACAAAATATTTCAAAATCGCAAGTTGTTCCAAAAGAACTACCTTCGTTTAAAAATGTTTCACATTTGCAAAACAATCTTAAAAGACCATCTTTATTTGCAAATGTTCCTCGTGCACATCCATATGGTCAACATAACCGAATGCATCCTCTTCATTGCACTTATTACAATCGAATGGGTCATTTGCATAATTATTGCTTTGACCGGACCCGTGCACTAAATGCGCCCAAATGGGTTCATAACCCTAGGGATTTGAGCTTGAATGATAGGGGTCATGTCCCTAAATCTTTTGGTACC
>BQKN01061063.1:4375-25209 GCA_022839385.1 Asparagus kiusianus | reverse complement strand
GAGTCGGGCTAGCATGCGGATTGTCTAAATCCATTCTGCATGTAACGTTGTGCTAACGGAATGAACTCCCTTAGACTTTGTGCTACGACTTCGAATACGTAGACTTTGCCATTGTTATGGGAATAGGCTACCCAGCAACGTGTATTAAATGCTGACTTATCCCTACTTAGGCTTCGGGATAAAATACCCCAGAATCGAATTCCGGTGTCTCTTTCTACGGAAAAGGACTAAACCGGTGACGCGTGTTAGGCGCCGGCATATCCTTTCTTAGGATTCAGGATGAAATTCCCCATGCGTATGAGGCATGGATTTTGGTGTTATTAATAACAACCTGCCACAATGTTGAATATGTGGGCGAGCGTTCTTTTTAACGGTTAAGAACTAACCGGCGGCGCATGTTAGGCGCAGACTTATCCTTGCTTAGGTTTCAGGATAAAATACCCCAGAATCGAATTCCGATGTCTCTTTCTACGGAAAAGGACTAAACCGGCGATGCGTGTTAGGTGCCGACTTATCTCTGCTTAGGATTCGGGATAAACTTCCTAGGATGAATCCTAAATTCTTGGAAAAAGATTGGTGTGGGAAGAAAGAATTTTATATTCTATTCCCCGAACAAGGAAGAATTTTATATTTTATTCCTAGTTGGAAAGGAGACTCGAGGTGGGATCTCCACCCCCAGAATCCGAAAAGGTGAAATTAAGAGTGGGATCTCCACTCCGAAAATCGAAAAGACTCGGATAACCCTAACTGTCGGAAGGTTTGATTACTGAACTAAAGATGAATTTCTCGTTTATCGAGAATGAATTGTGGCTTTGGTCCTAACTGTAGGAAGGTTTGACCAAGCGGGAGCTTGAGATGACCCTAACTGTAGGAAGGTTTGATCACTCGATTTGAAAGTGGACCTCTCGTTCATTGGAGGAATCGAGAGGGGATTTTGGTTGTGGTCCTAACTGTATGAAGGTTTGACCAAGTGGGAGGTTTAAAACGATCCTAACTGTAAGAAGATTTGATCGCTCGATTTGTGGGCCTCTCGTTCATTGGAGGAATCGAGAGGGGATTTTGATTGTGGTCCTAAGATTTGACCAGGTAAACGGTGGGTTTAGTGCTTATCATTTTATTTGTAATGATCAGGTTATCCCTAAAAAAATTATATGTAACATTCTTTCGGGAACTTCCCGTTACATGAATTATCCACCCCCAGCTTTTCTTGCGAAACTGGGTTTATCATTGTATTGGCTGCATGATCGGGTTATCCTTAAGAATACCACGCATGGCACTCTCCAGGAACTTCCCGTGGAAGAAAGAAAATAGTTTAGACTCATATACCTATTGGAGTATCAGGGAGCAGTTTAACCTCTTATACCGGTCGGAGGATTGAGAAGCAGTTTATACTCATATACTCTTCGGAGTGTTGCCGTTCTCAACTAGCTTACTCTAGTGTTATGACGCCGGCTTCAACCAAGGTCTGAATGCTATTCTTTAAAGTAAAGCAGGCCTTGGTGGGATGAAGGATCCTCCTGTGGTACGCGCAGAACTTCGGATCCGTAGTATCGTCAGCTTCCTCCTGATTCGTGATCGGTGGCAGCTTGATCTTGTTATTTTCAAGGAGGGATTTGAAGATGGCTAGAACATCTTCATCCTTGAAGGAGTACTCTTTTTGGGGCCTCTGATCCGAAGTCTTCTGCTGTCTCCGGGACTACTGTTACGACGTTTGATTAGCATCGACAGCCGCTGCAGGTGTCTTGCCCTTACCACGGGAGGCAAAGTTCGAGTTCGGAGGATTAGTCGTCGATTGGCTCCTCTCGGCCTTCTTCCTTCGGAGGAAGCGTTCGGCTTGTTCACCGTGCACCTTCAAGTCTTTCCACGTGTTGGACGGTGCTGTCCCCATTGCTTCTAACACGTCCAATGCGAGGTTATTGTGGCAAGTCTGGAGAATAAACTCCTCCGTGATCGGGTCCTGACAATTCATCGCCTTGTTTCGGAACCTTTTGACGAAGGTGTCGACTAACTCCCCGTCTTTCTGTTTCTCGTCCAGCAACGATCCGATAGATATCTCGGTGTCGTCGTCGAAGAAATTGGTGAGGAACTTAGTCTCCATATCGTCTCAGCTATTCACGCTACCTGGCTTGAGGCGGCGATACCAATCGAAGGCGGCTCCGCGAAGAGTGCCAACGAAGGACCGTACCATCAGAGGCTCATTGCCAGAGATGACCCCCAAGTGTGATTTGAAGTAAATCACGTGCTGAGTGGGTGAACCCTTCCCATCAAACGGCGTGAAGTTGATTAGGTTGAACTTCGCCGGATATGGGATTGATTCCCATTCTCTTGGGTATGGACAAGGAATGCCCGTTTTCTTCACCTCTTGAGCAGAAATCAACGTATTGATCTTGCTCTCGAGGTTTTTGATCTTCAAACTTTCACCCGTGTTTTCGTTAGCACGATTCTAAGGTGGAAGCGTGGCATTGTGACTAGCATCCTCATTACCACCCCCTACATTGACGGGAGGATTATTGGCATTGCGAGCTTCATCCGTATCCGTGTGCTCATCTTTCTGAATAACCTGGTTACGACGACTTGGTTCTCCTTGTCGGTTTGTCAGTGCTTGGATCTGTTGGTCATGCATCTCTCTCATATTCTGCATGGCCATCTGCATCTCGAACCTGAAGCTCTCCTGTTATTTGGCCATAGCTTCTTCGAGCATCTTGGCCACTTGTTCCGCGCTTATCACAAATGACTCGCGGGGTTGTCCTTCACTGGACGCTGTGTTATCTGATGCGATTGCAGAGTGAGCATCCGATTCTTCATCTTTCGAAGGCAGTCTTGTCCGAACCCTACCATAGGTTGCTCGTATGATGGCTCCGGACTGCAGACGAGTTACACGCCGAGGTATTTTCGGAATCGGCTCGGGATTACGCTGTGTTGATGTCCTTTTGCTGGTCATGTTAGCGGTGACCCTCGGAAATTCTCCACCTTCAACCGCCGTTCTTCTTTGTCGGAAACGCCTATGCCTTGGTTTTGGCGTTTCAGCAGTGAGTCTTTCGAAAACCAAAATCCTCTCGGGGACTGTCTTGGTGCAGTTGCACTCAGACAATACTGCCGAAATGAGTTTTGAACAAGGACATTGAGTTGTTAATTCTCGGGGACTCCTTTTCCTTGTTTTACTCGTACCCCCAACACGATAGTACAACTCGTTAGTTTCGGAGTAACCTATCGTGTGTTGGCACGATTTCTCAGGTATAACGCTGTCATCATCAGATGACAACGCTTCCTTATGGGGATGAACTGCCTTCTTCGGGCCTTCGAGAGTCACACGCCTCGAAACGCGCCTTTGTGGGTGTGAATTCTCAACGGGCTCCTGAACTTCAATGCGCAAAGTAGTGCGCTTGGGTGCCATGATTTCTTTATCATGTTGAGGGTTGCGGCGACCCCCAGTATGTTGATTCGTTCGGGGCTTTCTTAGTGGGCCCAAACGTTCTTGGATTGGAGCTTTGCTTCGCTCCTCGGGAAGTGGACCGAGGCGCTCCAAGACTGACTTCCTTTTCTGGGATGGTCCTGCGGGATCTCCCGAAGCAGTTGTGGAAATCATCGGCGGTTTGGATTGATTCGCCGAAAGTTGCACTTTCGAAGGCTGCAGTTGCTACTCCTTGGTCTGAACCGCCGCTTCAGACTTCGGCCTCCAAACTTTGCGGGTTGATGGCGGCTTCTTGGCCACCTCTTTCTGCAACTTTCTACGGGCTTCTTCGACTTGAGCCCGTGCCTGCGCTGATAGTGCGTGGCGCTTGCGAATGCGCTCCTCCAGCGTTGAACGGTTCCGTTTGACACGGACCCATTCCATTGCTGGCGGCTTGGAAGAGGCTCCGTTCATCTGTTGTTGAGGCTGTTTGCCTCTCTTATTCTTCAGATCCGCACTGTAACGGATCCCATCAACTGACTCCATGCCCTTTGCGAATTGTTTCGCAAGGCGTTGACGTTGCCTTTGGTGGGCTCTCTTCGACAGAGTCACCATGCCCTCTGCGGCAGAAGGGTTGGCCAGAGCAGATCCGACCTGGTTGGGAATTGGAGGAATCTCACCCGATGCGACTTTGGCATCCAGCGGGGTGAGATCTTCGTTGGTATTTTCAACATCTTCGTACCAACGAGCTTTTCTCCTGGTGGAGAGCTTCTTGGACTTGCGGGGGGAGGTTGATCCGGACGAGGACGACAGGTATTCCTCGAACTTCTGTTGGTCGAACTCGTATTTGACCTCCTCCACGACCGGGATCGAGATCCGCGGCTGCGACGCTCCGATCTCGGCAGCGAGATCGGCGGCTCCCACTGTGGTCGCCAGATTGTTCGCGGGAAAAATCGTGTCTTTCTTCTTCATTGATTCCATTGCTATCTTGAATAACAGTTTTTCGAGTTACAAAGATCCGGTCTTTTTATAAGATCCGGTTACAATGAAAATCAAGTAAAAGAATATAAAAAATACAACTTTTCTCTTTTGTCGAACAAATCGTGAGCTCCTGTTTTGCAGTCGCTCGCTTGCGTGGGTTCTTCGCCTGCACCGGGGTTAATCCGTGGACCACCGCGCGATCTAGATCCGGTCAGATCTACACGATTTGACGGGTGCTATTTCACGAAGGAAATAACAGCCGGGGGGTACTAATTCACCAAGGAAATAATAGCCTTTAGTTCTCGGGATCAAAGGCCAAGCTTTGATCCGGAGTATTATCTCGTGTAGATCTCAGATCTGATTTTCTCTCTCGAACTCCTGCCTTTTGTGACGCGGATGCTCGCCAAGAACCAGATCTGAATGTCTAAGTCTTCAAGTCTTCAAAACTCCAAGGTGAGATCTCAATTTGGCAGAGTTTCGACTCCAAAAGTTCCAACCTTTGAAAATGAACCAAGGGGGGCCTATTTATAGGCAACCCTCACTGTGCCTTGGGCACAAGGTGGCCGGCCACCAAGTGGCTCGGCCACCGAGCCACCAATGGGTGGCTCGGCCGGCCACCTTGGTGGCTCGGCCACCGAGCGACACCATAGGGGGGCGGGGTTGGCCGCCCCGGTGGCGCGGCCGCCGAGCCACCTAGGTGGCTCGGCCGAGCCACCACTTGGTGGCTCGGCCACCGAGCTACCTTGGTGGATCGGTGAGCCGCCCTCCAGGTGCTTGTTGATTTGCCGTTTGTGTCCGTTTTCCGGTTCTGTGGTTGATCTATCCGGACTTCATTCGTTGACCTGATTTGGCAGTAAATCCGGATCCTGATTTGGCAGTAAATTCACTTTTAGGTTCAAGTCCAAAACTGTTCTTGATTCGATCGTGATTCGTCCGAGTCCGCTCTTGGTTGGATGACTCGTTGATTCACCAAACCGTTAGCTTGATTCCGCACGCGAATGGATGTATTCCGTTGCTTGCGTGCGATTCGTTGACCTCGTCGCCTCGTAGCCTCGTTAATTTGTTTCGTCGCGTATCACTTGGCTTCGGTGTTGTGGACTAACGATCGTGTCTGCATACGTCGCCCGATGGTCGGTTTGTCGAATCGGCGTCGTCGAGCTGTGTTAAGGGACCTATAGGTAGTTTTATACGCCTACACCAGCACGAGTCAAGCTCGCCTATTTGTTTGACTCACTAGAATGAGTCAAGCTCGCCTGTTTTCTTAACTTGCTAGCACAAGTCAAGCTCTCCTGCATTCAAGAGGCCAATCCAAAGCTCACCAACAAGCTTTGCTCGCCTGCACGAGCCAAAGTTCGCCAATATGACTAGACTCACCTGCACGAGTCAAGCTCGCTTGTTCGTTAGACTCACCAGCATGAGTCAAACTCGCCTATTTGTTTGACTTGCCAGCACTAGTCGAGCTTGCCTATTTGATTGACTTGCCAACACGAGTCAAGCTCTCCTAAAGGAAGTTCGCCTAATGCTTGGGGGTCTGCCAGCTGACCCCACCTATTCCCTAAGCTCTCCTACAAGCTCTCCTGAGCATTCAAACAAGCTCTCAAGCTCACCCGCAAGCATATCGGCCTCTCCTGAATAGTGCAAGCTGCTACTTACTTATGGGAGTAGGCCCACCCATGTCTTGGGTGATGAGGCATGACTTCTATCACCCCTATAGTGGTCACATCCCATAGTTAGGGGAGGGCATGGTGCTCCTCACCTATTAGTGGTCACATCTCACAAGTTAAGGGGGGAACCATTCTTTCTCTTGCCTATTTAAAGACCCTCTTTGCCAATGTGAAAGGGGGTTGGTTGGTTGGTTAGTCTAGTCTTACTCCTGGCTGGTGTTGAGGCTCTTCAAGCACAGGCTTCCATTGGCTTGCTTGGTTGAACATTCTTCGCTATAAGCTTGAATTGTTGAAGTAGACTCAATCTAAACTCTCAGATTTGAGACTCATTAGCTCTCTACAAACGTTCACATTGTAGCCCTCTCTAAGCTTTCGGCCTTGATACCCATCAAGCTCGGGTAATTGAACTCAATCACACAAGAGCTTCTACTACTTATTGAAGCTCAACCACAATTTTGATTGGATCATCCAAGGAAAGCAAACTCAATACAAAAATTGAGGGAGGTATTCTATCGCTACTGAAGAATCCACATTAAACAAGAAGAGCATTCTCTTCGCTTCTGTTGTAATTATTAATTCTTGAATTGTAATAAGCAATTCTTATCAATACAAATCTCCATTAATTGAGAACCAAATTTTACTCCCCGACATATATCTCTGATATCATGAGAGTATCTCAGGTCAAACAGGCTGTCCGCATCTTCCTCCTCATCTCTGCAGATTGCACCAGTCATATTGACTGTGAATTCTTTGAGTTTATCCTTTTTGGTATGTCATTTGCTTTTGGTTCAAGATGCTAAATACTCAAGATTGTGACTGAGACGACTAAAATCTGATTCCTTTTCAAGAATAGCTTTATATTGGCAATTCTTTTGGTTTGTCATGATAACTTCCCTGAAGGTTGCACAATGCTGATATTGAGAAGCTCTCTTTATGGATGTGAACTATCTCATATCACCAATAGTTTCAATATTGTTGTTTTGGGTTTTGGCATGCAAACGTTGCTTATGGTGACGTTGGCCATACTTTTGCTTAGCGAAGAAGTCAGATGGATCACCATTAGCAATGTTATTCCCTTGCAAGAATTTGGACAAAGGGTTGCCCCCATTCTTTGCTTCTGTTGAGGAAGCAAAACGAGCATCATGATATGCTTTAAATCGAACCCCCAAGTGAGTTATGGATTGCTATCCAAAATCAAAAGATGTGAGAATGTCTTGACCTTTGCTCGGGGGGAGTGTCGATGTTTCTTCATGCTGGGCAAAGTTCCTTTGCCTTCTAGTTAAGCTCAAATCATCTTTATTGAAGGTCACCTTTACACATATTTAGACCCTAAGTTCACACTACGGCAAATTTTATGATAGCTTGTTATAGTTGCCATTGATGACTGGTTCAAGGAAATGAATTCCTTGAACTTCACTTGGTCAAATTCTATGACCAGTAATGTAACAAAAGACCTGAGGGTCTTAATGTTGGACTAACGAAAAAAATTTCTCATTGGAGGAGAAAGTAGTCTCCAGCAGAGTCGCCCTCCTGTTTTGGGTCTTTGAATTATAATTGACACATATTACAACTCAAAAGAGAAATAAGAAAATTTGTATTGATTGTGTTCTTTTCTGCGTGCCGATGGAGCACCAATCTTGTACTCCAGTGATGATCTAACTAAGATGATGAGTCTCTTGCTGTTGGTCTCTAATTTGGTTACTTGAAGATAGCTCAGTCATCTCTTGTTGTTGGTCTCTTGCTGTTGTACTGATTAATTGATTAGCGAACTTCACTGGTGAGTTTGAATTTAGCACAGAATTTGACTCGTGGCTTGGTCGACTCAATAACGCATTTTGACTCTGACTAAAAGTTTGAATTAGGAGTCGACCAACTCTTGACTCAGCCTAGATGAGTCGAGATGAGCTATGTGGCCGAGTTCACATGTTCTATCATGCGAGCTTTGCTACAGCTTATTGTGGGCTTGACTTTGGGCTTATTTGAAGTGTTTTGCCCATAGATATTCACTTCTTAATTCCAAGCTAAACATTGGCCTAGATAGAATATTTTTAACTATCTACACTTAGTCTACTATATTATAAATTAGATCCAATCCTAATTTACAACATAATATAATATAGAAAATAAGCCGATTATCTAGTAATAAGTCACATTTGAAAATCAACTAAACAATTAGCTTGGCTTCTATAATTTGAAAAATCTTGAAGTAAATCTAAGTAATCCACAAATAGAAAACCAACTAGAATCCCACAAGCCTAACTATCGAGAAATGATTCCTTACTTTTAGTGAGAGCATAGAGAATATCTTGAGATCTATTTGTTCCCTGAACTCAAAGGATACATCTATACAACAGTGCCTAGCACTGTAACATAATCTCCAAGTAGATCCTTCCGCTCCTATTTAGGACTCAATATTGCCTCTGCCCTGCAGATGCGATCCGGGAGTCCCGAAGTTTTCTCGGTTTTGCACTATAATGCGCCAAATGATCAGCTTGTTTGTATTCAAATCAATCGATTTTTCTCTTATTACTTAGACTTTTCACCTTTTAAATAGCATTTTTATTTTAGAATCCATTCCAAAAATCTCACGGTGTAACCATTATAACTAGGCTTTAGACTTGTGCCTCGAGTATTCAGTTTCCAAAATCAAGGTAGACATTTTAGTCTTGAACACACCCCAGTGTTTAGATTCTAACTTTACTTTTATTTGCACATTCCTGGATGTTTTGTACCTACAACGTGCAATAAAAGTAACAAATGTCTATCCTATAATTATGTAGCCTAGATAACTGCTCGGATCTACTGCTCCTAGCTCAACATAGTTTAATATTTCTCATGGTCTATAATCATAAAGCTCATCATCCAAAGGTGATTTTGATATTTTGCCTACCAGTCATCTCAATTGAATCCAACTTAATAATAAAAACTCAAAAACTCATTGAAGAGACATATCTGAATCTCCCATTAAGAGTATCCCAAAAGGTCTTTGCATTCAGATTATCCTCGTAATCCTCAATATGATTGCTCCTCTTTGTAGTCCATTAGATGAACAACATCAAACAATTTTTTCACCTCTAGATTTTGTACTGATCGGCCTCAAATCTTTGAGTACAAGTTAAACCTTATTTGGACTCGGATATTACGACCTTAGTACTCACCAAAATCTCCTACTCTCAAGAGAAAATGGATCTCTAGACAAAAAGGTATGTCAAACTACTCAGTCCCTGACTGACGTCAGAATAACTATTTTACTACCTTAAGAGAAGAATTAATACTCTCTACTTATGAATACATTAAAATTATTGGCATTTACGTTGATTATTGTTCTTTCCTGAAGAACAAAATTTCTCATCAAGCCTTTTATACCGATAATAAAATTACATCTCAAACAAAGAGAACAATGCATAAGGCCCCAACCATAGTGTTCAAAGATATAATTTTTAAAATTGTTATAAAGTTTTTACAACAGAATAATAGATTTCTTAGAGATGGACTAGATCGAATTGTTAAATCATAGTGTCATCTCTACCCAAAATCTTCCACTTGAAATTATTTGTTTATATATTTTGGTGTATGTCAGAACATGTGGCATGATAAATATAAAAAAATAATTTCACTTTTATATTTAACTACCTAATTTATCTTATTAATTTTATTAAGGTTTTTCATTTCTTGTGAAATTGGTATGCACCTTAAGTGCTTATAATGGAATAACTAACCATCAAAATCTCTAAGATTTTATTAAGATTTTACAATTAAATTTTCTAGTGTATTTGAACATCTAAAGTTCAAAAAAAATTTCTAAAATTTGAAAAATAACTCTTTTATGAAATCTAGTAGGCCCTTATCAAAAATTTCTAAAATTTCTAAAGAAAAATAATAATATATTTTTTAAAAAATTTTCTAATAAATTTTAGATATTTTTATTATTTGTAAATAATTTTATAATTAAAAAATAAATTTTTGTAAGTTTTAGAAATTAAAATTTTTATATTTACCAATCTACCCCTAGGATTTTAGAAACCCTAGGGGATAGATCAGGTGATGGTGATAGTGGCGTCGTCCTAACCCTTTGTCGAGGTTTAGTGGCAGGCCCTGCCCGCATTGCCGCCAACGGTAGTGGCCCAGCGTTGGCACCACCCACCTTCCTCTTTTTTAAAAAAGGTAGCCGTCACTGGTGCCCAATGCTGCCAGTGGCAGGTAGCGAGTGATTAGCCTCCAGCACCCAGCGTCAGAGCCATTCGCCCTGATCCCACCACTAATAGTGCCCCCGGCACTAGTGGTGCAGCAGCTAGAGTTTTTTAATTTAAAAAATAATTTAAAAATCTAAAAAAAGAAAAATAATATTAGATCTTAAACAAAATTTAATAATCTCTGATTTATTAAAATTTCCCACTAGTTCATACATGTTAAAATTTTATTGTAGATTTGATCCTAAATGCCAAAAAAAATTAGATTTTACACCAAAAAAATTAAATTTTTAGTAAAAATAAATTTTATTAATAAAAGCTTGGATCATGAACTTTACTATAGTGAATATCATGATCAATGGTTTCACTCATTATCTCAATATGCGATTTTCTTCCACCCAATGACTTTGCTTTGGAGATTCCATGAATTTGCTAATCATGCTCACTGAGAACATTAGATCTAGTATTGTAGCTTTTAGATAAATAAAGCTTCTAATAAGGCTTCAATAAGGGTAGCATCAACTTGGTTTTCGTCACTATGCTTTGATAATTTAAAGCCAAAATCTATATTAGTTGAGCTGGAGAAGCATCTTCATTTTGATTTTTTCAGCAATCTCCTCGAAATACTTCTTCTGGAGATGAAAATGACATTATTATTTTGCTTGACCTCAATTCCAAGAAAGTAATAGAGTAGACCCATATCAGTCATCTTAAATTCATGCATCATAGCTTTCTTAAATTCATGCATCATAGCCTGATCTTATCTTCCTTTCTGCATCATCATTCTCTAGAAAGGTATTCATAGTGTATAACTCATCTTTGATGTACAATAGCTCTTCTCACACTCCACCAATCATTTTTGCTTCTTCTATTATCAAATTTCCAAGCTTCTCAATAATCAAATTCACGACCGCGTCTGGCCATCTCTCTCCCTCTCTTTGTACATCTTCTTCTTTTGTTAAACCCAACCCCCCCACCCACCCACCCACACCCAACCAGATCTACTTCATCAATTGAATGCATTAATTAGATAATACTGAATCTTCCCGTTTGAATCTACTAAAGAACATTAGTCAATTGAACTCATTGGATAATGTATTTGATTTCTCAACTTATTTCTTTACTAAAACTAATTTCAAAAAAAATAGAGATCAATTATCAGTTTGAATGCATATGATCACTTTCATCAATAACGAAAAATTAAATTATAAATACAACCTTGTCTTATTGATAGTAACTACTCCCATAAACTCAACAATTCACATGTTAAGATTCCTTATTAACAAGACAACAAATCAAGTTAATTTTTTAGGGTTTTTTTATTTTAATCCTTCAGATACATGTTTTATAGATGGCAAATACTCCCATAAAACTCAACATTTTACATATTAAGATTCCTCATTAGCAAGACAACAAATCAAGTTGATTGTTTTCAGGGGATTTAATTTTTCTAGCATGCACTCTACAAAGATGTTTATTATCTAAGAGATGCATGAGATGCAAGTTGTAGGTAAAATAAAAACTTGAGGACAATGTACCACATCTTGGACATGCAAGCATAGTGGTGCTATGCAAGGTCTAATACTCACTGAGTGTAATGTGTGGTTTAGCACAATTCACTATTAAAATTGGCTTGTCAATGTTGCACTTGACTCTCAATACCCATCATTTAAACGCTCTAAAAATGTTAGGAATGTTTCCATATAATTGATTTTGTTTGATGAATAATAAACCTTCATATAGGTCTAATATATATTTGAGATGTTTTATACAGGTTATAAAAAAATTTAGAATCAAGTTCAAAAGTAAGTTAAGCAAGACGATAAGCTAATCACAGCTACTTTTAAGAAAAACATCAAGAGTGAAAATTATTTATGAGCTTATGGAAATGTCCATCTCTTTATCACAAATCTACATGAATAAATGGAACTCAATTTGAAAATGTATAGCTCAAGATAGGAATGTTGCGGCTAAATGATGTCAAAACAGTCAACAATACGATGGAAAAATACATCAAGGCTGAAACTAGCACGGATCATAACTTTTAACTTGGTTATCAAAATCGCTATTATTATAGCTTTTCAGAAAGCTCTCGATCTGATCTATAAACCATAAATGGTACTGTCACCAATGATGAAAATGTCCAGAGAAGTTTAGATCATAAACGATGAGATATGGACCATTTATGGTAACAACTTAACCATCAATGGTTAAGTTCGACCATCGATGGTTGATCACTAGTTTACAATTTTTAATTTGTTATGGATTTAATTTTAGATATTCATTACCAGGAGCATATAGGCTCTTTCATGAGTTTTAGGGGGTATTTTACCTAATTAAAAGAGAAAAAGAAAGAGAGGAGAGAGTCGAGGTTTCAGCATAGGTGATTAATCTTGCTCAGGCTTCTCAGAAAGCATCTTTGATGTCATTCTTCATCATCTAATCGTCAACTTCAAGAAGTGTTACCCTTGGACTTCATCACCATTGTCGTTCTTCTCAAAGCTTCACTTCAATTATTAGGAGAACAATTTATACAATCAAATGGTTGTAATATCATTCTAGTTGGGCGTAATTATTATTTATTTCTTTTTATCAAACTTGCTTTCACGGTGTACTCAAGCTAGGAGAATTGAGGGTTTATAGTATACTTAAGCCTAGGGCTAAATTGAGAAATTAGTCAGGGCTAGGGATACTCGCACCTGAAGAGTTTAGGTTAGTGTAAAACCCCGATAATTTATGAATAATATAATTAATATGTGATAAATTATGATATGTGGATATTTAGTATGATAAATATCATTTAATGGTATATGGGTATAAAACCATGTGATTTGAGTATGAACGTGTTCATACATGAGAGAAAAAAGAGTTGAAACATGCACAAATGGCCAAACATATGGAAACTGGAAATGTCCGGTCCGGTCGACCGTCACGGTCGACCGTACCCCGGTCGATTGCCACGGTCAACCGCGATACCTGCAGTCTGTTTTTCTCTTGTTTTGAGTTGGTTTCGGATCTCTAAACCCATATTCGTTTTCCTTTGATATATATATGAGCTTTTCACGTTTTTCTCAGTTTTCCTAAGAACCCTAACAACCACCAAAACCCCCCCAAACCCTAGTTTGATTTCTGGGAGAAGATTGGAGGCTTTTAAGTTGGGTTTTTGTTGATTTTTAGCTTTTGGAGTGGAGATCTCCTTCGACATTGCTTCTAACACGTTTTCCTACAACCCCAGGCGAGTATCATCTCTTCTAATCCCCCTCCTAGTTTTTAAAACGTATTTAAAGAGTTTTAAACATATTTTGTAGAGCCTAAATTACTAGTTTATGAATAAAGTCAACTTCTTTTGTATTATATGTAAAGAGACTAGGTCTTTCTATGCTAAAAAGGTTGAGAACGATTTTTACAGAAGTATTTAAGACCTAAAGATGATTTTAAAACATGGTTAATCTAAAGAAAGTAGTTTTATTTGTTGTTTTGAGCTTTTATGCATGTTTTTAAGGTTTTGAATATAAATCTAATGCATAAAATCATGTTTATAATTGTTGAGTTGTTTCCAGATGTTCATATCTGCTGTGACATGTTTGCATACAAGTTTCATGAAGATTTAATCATGTTTGAATCACAAAAACACGACGTGAGCGCAACAAAAAAATTGAGAATCTGGAATCAGGGTTCACGGTCGACCGCCACGATCGACTGCGTGCAGGACAGAGACCTGGGTAGTCTCTGGAGCCCATCGCGGTCGACCACCACGATCGACTACCAGTCTGTTTTGGCTGTGCATGTTTATAAGGGTTGGGATTGGTTTGTCGAGCAAATCTCTCGACCTTATGATGATAGACTATGAGGTTAATGAATGTTAAACACCTAGAATGATTGTGAACTTCACATGTGGTCACGCACACCGAGATTTGGTGCATATATGCTAGATTGTGTTAGATTGACACACTTTTGACATGAGTTAATTTGATAAACACATATGAATAATGTTGTTCTATACGTATCCGGAAATAGGGAGATGAAACCTATTTGCCGCAGAACGATTGAGTAAGAGTATTACAAAAGTATCATTATTAAAATTATCGTTATTACACGTATCCGGAATAGGAAGATAGTAAAACCTATTGCCGCAGAGCGATTGAGTAAGAGCATGACAAGAGTATCGCTATAGCACAAGATGATGCACACATAGATAATTGATCAGTTGTTAGCTTTACTTTCATGATAGATTTCCTACGAGTAGGGTATTTCCTTTGCGATTTTGATACACCCGTTATGAATGGCAGATTTTTTTGTTTTAGCAATTGTTGATATCCTCTTATGTTAGAGCAGATCACTCGGACGTAGTTTGAGATGAGATGATTATTCTTTATGTTGGAGATTGGGGTTTTTTGTCATTGATTATTTATTTTTCATTCATAGAGAGTTATATGAATGATTTGATATATGTATGTACTGACTCTATTTTCTATATACTCCTACCCCTTCCCCTGGAGAGAGGTAGTGATGATCTCGCTAGTGCTTTGACGCTTGTTATTTCCCCTCTTTCAAGCAGCGAGTCGGGTGCATGGAGAGTTGTAGGTTGATAGGACATCTTAGTTGTCCGTTTAGCTATTTATTATATTTTGTAGTTATTGCAGAACTCCACCATGAAGTTAATTATTTTCAGACTCTAGATTGGTATTTTATTTCATAGAATTGAGAGCTATTATGATACTTGGTTTATTTGACTCATTGTATTTGAGATTCAGTTCAGACTCAGTGAAATATCTACTTTATTCCAGTTGGACTCATTATTAATATTTCTTATACTTCTTCTGTGTATATTTTTAGTATTGTTCGATTTTGATTATTTACCTATCTGTACTGTCATCTATTTATTGTTTCCACTAGAGAGATAGTGATTGTGATGGTGAAACATGTCGTAGCATGGAGTTGGTGCTTGGTAGGTTTGATAATCCGGGATTCACCTTGGACTGCAGCCTTGTGTGAACCCTAGGGCGTTACAGTTGGTATCAGAGTTCTAGTTCCAATATCCTTAGGATCATTCCTGTGTCATATTGTGGAGTTTAGGATAGAGTTTCCTAGGGATCATGTATACAGTCCACTAGGAATCCTTAGCTTGTGTGAGGACGTACTATATATGTACGTGGAAAATCTAATATTTTTTTATGATGATCTATTTGCTTTGAATAATAAAGCATGATATGAGATATATGTGATACGATTTACTTATTGGTATATGTTATATCCTTCATTCTTGATATCTAATTTACTGCGTAATATGCTCTATTTTGGAATTATAGATGTCAGGAAGAGGTCGCGGACGCCGAGTTTCTCGTGCTCAAAGAGTTGAGCTGGAAGATAGGGAGCCCGAGCCACAGCAGGCTTTGCAGTACCTAGTAGATATCATAGCACCATTGGCAGATCGTATGGCGTCCATTGAGGAGCAGTTAGTAGCCCAGGTTCATCAAGAGCCTTCCGTTCATGAAGAGGCATCCGTTCAGGAGTCATCTATTCGGGAGGAAGTACCAGAGAGGGCACTAGTGGTCCCACCGACACCACCAGTTGAGGACGGAGCAACTGATCAGGAGACTTGGCTTCATTTAGTTGAGAGGTATCAGAAGTTGAAAGCACCTGAGTTCCACGGTTCGACGGATTCCATTGCTGCACACAAGCAGAAAGAGGATGTGAGCAACATCTTGGACATGCTGAATGTCAACGCTGTGCAGAAGCAGAGGCTAGCCGCTTTCAGCCTTAAAGGCAATGCAGGAGGATGGTATAGGCTCCGTTTCACCCCAGAGTAGAGGATGACGGTTTCATGGGAGACCTTTATATATCTGTTTGATGAGTAGTATGTTTCGGCTGCAGCGAAAGCAGGAAAAGAGTTAGAGCTGGCTCGTTTAGAGCAGGGAGTTATGTCTGTCATGGACTTTGAGAGTAAGTTCATGTCATTGCTTAGGTTCACCGGTATGTGGCACACAGAGGAGTGTCAGGCTCAGATGTTCTTGATGGGACTTCATCCGGGGTTGCGTCGGTATATAGTATCTCGGCGGTTTCGTTCAGTGCAGGAGGTGGCAGATGCTGCTATGGTTCAGGATACAGATACAACCTTATTCATCAAGGACAAGGGCAATGGTAAGTCAGGATAGTCCGAGGACAAAGGAAAGAGTAAGAGACCATTTGGAGGCTCAGGAGGACCCCACCAGCAGGGTAAGGGTCCACATCAGTAGGGTCCCCATAAGAAGGGCCATCAGCAGGACTAGAGAGCGCAGCAGTGGCACCGATTTCAGGGAGCTTGTTACAATTGTAACAAGATTAGATACCGAGCGACTGAGTGCTGCAGCGCACCCGTAGCAGGCCAGTATGGTAGGACACAGCAGCAGAACCATGCTCAGGGATACGGTCAAGACCAGTAGCTGAGGATAGAGGCACCTCTAGCAGTCCTGAGGATTGAGGGACAAGTTCGAGTAGTCCAGGAGACCCAGCAGAGGCAGATGGCACCATTCACTCTATGTGATGCAGAGCAGCAGACCGGTAGGGTGTATGCAGTTGTTACTCACGATCATGGCACGAGCGGAGCTGTGGTGGAAGATACATTCCGTGTGAATTCCTTTCCAGCACGTATTTTTTTATTCTGGTACTTCGCATTCTTTTATCTCCTATAATTTTTCGATTAGACTTTGACTTGTAGCTCAGCCGTTAGATTTTCCATTATCTGTATCTACTCCATTGGGAGAGATGTCTCTGTTAGAGAGTGTTTGTAGGAGATGCATCGTCAGCATGGACGATTCTGAATTCGTGATTGATTTGATCATGTTGCATATGTTTGAATTTGATGTGATTCTTGGTATAGATTTGCTATCTTCCTACCATGTGAGTATAGACTGTTTTGCGAAAACAGTCAGTTTGATAGCATATGATGGATTAGAGTTAGTGGTAGCTACCTCCAGAAGCAACCAGTTTGCGGAGTCATTTTTGGCGTACGTAGAGGAGGCGATATTACGGGATCGGAGCGCAGATTTGAGTGAGATGCGAGTAGTCTTAGATTATCAGGATGTCTTCCAGGATTACCTCCAATGAGAGAGATCGAGTTTTGCATAGAGTTGCAGCCAGGCACCGCACCGATTTCCCG
The DNA here is from genome assembly GCA_022839385.1 of Asparagus kiusianus. Taxonomy (NCBI): domain Eukaryota; kingdom Viridiplantae; phylum Streptophyta; class Magnoliopsida; order Asparagales; family Asparagaceae; genus Asparagus; species Asparagus kiusianus. Next base: position 7,845 of record BQKN01061063.1, on the reverse strand, counting down.
AGCTACTTATTGTATGGCACCTGCAGAGATGAGGGAGCTACAGATCCAGATCAATGAGTTGTTGTCTCAGGGCTTCATTCAACGGAGTCACTCTCCGTAGGGAGCACCGGTCCTCTTTGTAAAGAAGAAGGATGGGCGTATGCGATTATGTATAGATTATCGCGAGTTGAACAAGGTCACTATCCATAATATGTACCCATTACCACGGATCGACGACTTGTTCGACAAGTTGCAGGGAGCACACTGTTTCTCGAAGATAGATCTTCGTTCCGGTTATCATCAGTTATGAGTTCGGGAGATGGATATTCCCAAGACCGCTTTCTTGACTCGATATGGGTCTTTCGAGTTTCTTGTCATACCATTTGGGCTGACCAATGCACCCGCAGTATTCATGAATTTGATGAATCGGGTTTTTCGTCTGTACTTAGACCAGTTTGTGATAGTCTTCATCGATGATATTCTTATCTACTCGAGGTCGGAGGTAGAGCACGAGCAGCATTTGATGTTAGCATTGCATATATTAAGAGAGCACTAGTTGTATGCTAAGTTTAGCAAGTGTGAATTCTGGTTATCATAGGTTAGATTTTTGGGATATGTTATTAGCTGGGAGGGCATTGCAGTTGATCCGGCTAAGGTAGAAGCCGTACTTGATTAGGAACCACCGAAGACCGTTACCGAGATTCATAGTTTCTTAGGCCTGGCAGGCTATTACAGAAAATTCATTTAGGACTTCTCGAGGATTTCCACACCACTTACACACCTTACTAAGAAGGGTGTACAGTTCATTTGGAGCATAGAGTGCCAGAAGGCATTTGAGACATTGAAGACTAAGTTGACTTCAGCACAAATTTTGGTTATTCCTAGCAGTGATAAGACTTTTGTTGTCTACACTGATGCATCCTTATCGGGTCTTGGCGGTGTATTGATGTAGACCCAGAGAGTCGTAGCCTATATTTCGAGGCAACTGAGGACTCATGAGCAGAATTATCCCACGCACGATTTGGAGCTAGAAGCAGTGGTATATGCACTAAAGACGTGGAGACATTATTTGTATGGAGTGCAGTTTGAGTTATTCACAGATCACCAGAGTTTAAAGTACCTCTTCTTACAGAAAGAACTCAACCAGAGGCAATGACGATGGGTAGAATTTATTAAGGATTATGAATTTGCTATTCAGTACCATCCGGGGAAGGCGAACATGGTAGCAGATGCATTGAGCAGGAAACATCGTCGTGGACTAGCAGCTTTGAGGTGTTCACTACACCGGGATCTTTATACCCTCAGCTATTTTGATTTTAGGCCAGAGATTGGCGGGAGCCGTGTGTTCTTAGGAGCGTTATTTGTACAGCCATCTTGGAGAGATAGAGTAGTCGGGGCTCAGTTAGAGGATTCTTGGATTCAAACCCGCAAGGGAGAGATCTCCAAAGAACCTAAGGATGATTGGACTATTAGAGTAGATGGAGGCCTTAGGATGAAGGGCAGGATCAATATGCCGAACAATCTACAGCTGAAGAGGGAACTATTTGATGAAGCTCATCGTAGCAGATATACAGTGCACCTAGGCACGACGAAAATGTACAAGGATCTGAAGAGGCATTTTTGGTGGAGTGGTATGCGCAAAGAGATTGCAGATTATGTGGCTAAGTGTTATACCTTCCAACAAGTTAAGACAAAACATCAGAGACCTGCAGGAACCCTACAGCCTTTACCCATTCCCGAGTGGAAGTGGGCAGATATTTTCATGGATTTCATAGCAGGGTTGCCCAAGTCAAGGAAAGGAAATGATTCTATTTGGGTCATAGTGGACAGATTGACTAAGTCCGCACATTTCTTACCTGTGAGGACGACTCATACAGCAGATATGTATGCGAGGATTTTCATTCAAGGTATTGTTAGATTGCATGGAGTTCCGGAGACAATTGTATCAGATCGGGGCTCAGTCTTCACATCTCATTTTTGGAGGAGTTTTCAGGATGGTTTTGGCAGTCAGTTGTCATTTAGCAGTGTTTTCCACCCCTAGACAAATGGACAGACCGAGAAGGTGAATCAGATTTTAGAGGACATGCTGAGAGAGTGCATTATAGATTTTTAGGGTAGCTGGGAGGATCACATCCCACTGATCGAATTTGCATACAATAACAGTTATCAAGCTACCATCGGGATGGCACCGTATGAAGCTTTGTACGGGAGACCTTGCAGATCGCATATATGTTGAGCAGAGCCAGAGGATAGTCTATTGATTGGTCCAGAGTTAGTTAGACAGACCACAGAGAAGGTGGCATCGATTCGAGAGCGCATTCTCACGACGCAGAGTCGGCAGAAGAGCTATGCAGATCAGCGAAGACGACCTTTAGAGTTCCAGGTCGAAGACTCAGTCATGTTGAAAGTATCACCGATGAAGGGCGTTGAGCGATTCGGTAGATGGGGGAAGCTTGCCTCGAGATATGTGGGTCCTTTCACAATCATCGAGTGCATTGGAGCTGTTTCTTACAGATTAGATCTTCCAGCATCGATGTCGAGTGTACACGATGTCTTTCATGTCTCGATGCTTAAGAAGCATATGCTAGATGATGAACAGTAGAGAGTAATTGACTCACCAGAGATTGAGATTCAGAATGATTTGACTACTGTAGAGGTACCAGTATGCATACTTGCTAGAGAGAATAAAAAGCTTAGAAATAAAGTCATTCCAATAGTGAAGGTGCAGTAGAACCGACAAGGAGCCAAAGAGATTTCTTGGGAGCGTGAGGAGGATGTTCGTCATGACTACCCGCACCTGTTTGGACAGGTATGATGTTAATAAGCTTATATGACTTGATAGTTGTCATTATCTATGATTGTTTAGTCAAATTTATATTTATCTTTAACACTAGAATGAGGATATTTTTACCTCATCCTTAATCAATTGAATTATATGGTATATACATGAGGGTTTCTTTATTTGGATTATTTCGCTCGACGTACCAATTTCGTTTAGTTAAGGATTTAGGTAAGAATGTTTGCATTCTAGGTTGTTAACTTTAAATATCATTGTGCTAATGCTATGTGATGTGTGCAGAAGGAATTCTTAATATGAATTACACCTTCTTAATGTGTTTTCCCAGTTATTAAGCTTTGAGATGCGACTGTGGAATTTGAGTACGAAATCCTCTTAGGGGGGGTGAATGTAAAACCCCGATAATTTATGAATAATATAATTAATGTGTGATAAATTATGATGTGTGGATATTTAGTATGATAAATATCATTTAATGGTATATGGGTATAATACCATGCAATTTGAGTATGAACGAGTTCATACATGAGAAAGAAAAGAGTTGAAACATGCACAAATGGCCAAACATATGGAAAATGGAAATGTTCGGTCCAGCCGACCGTAGCCCGGTCGACCGCGATACCTGCAGTCTGTTTTTCTTCTATTTTGAGTTGGTTTTGGATCACTAAACCCATATCCGTTTTCCTCTGATATA
>BQKN01061059.1:0-19019 GCA_022839385.1 Asparagus kiusianus | reverse complement strand
GCATAATAACATCCGCACAGTGTACAGGGAGAACAGCGGGTAGGTGCTGCCGAAATTTTCAAGAAATGAAAATATACAAAGTATATGAAGTTGGATGTAAGCACTACTATATTCTTAATGGATAGAAGCCTTCCTATGACAGCCGATCAATTGGTGTAATTAGTTTCTACGTACGTTTCAAATATATTTTATGTAGAACTAAATTTATATTGTTAAATGATATATGAACGTATGTTAGATTTGTGTTGTATGTATAAGAGTCATGAATGTTACTAGTAGTTGTGTGATTTGTCGTAGTTAATAATTATATATAATTTACAGATGAGGGTAATTCCTGACAAATCATGGATAGATATCCCACGGCTTCATAGATTTCGTGACGCGCGATACAATGAGGGATGTGAAGCCTTCATACGTTATGCAGAAATGAATCCGAGAAAATTAGCAAGTGGTGCTATGTATTGTCCTTGTTGCATGTGTAGGAATTTGAAACTGCTGAATAGTAATGATATACGGATCCACCTAATGAAATCAGGTTTTGATGAAAAATATAAATATTGGAACTGGCATGGGGAAGGTATCACTGAAGATGAGGATCCAAATGTGCGTGTCGGTACGTCCGGTGGACAACGAATAGATGACACAGAAACAATGTTGAATGATATTTTTCCTCGACCTAGGGAATTTGAGGGTGATGATAATGTCGAGGATGATATCGGAGATAAAAGTGAAGATGATATCGAAGTTGAAGCTGAAGAAGTAGGAGATGATGGAAGTGCCGAAAATATTGATGATATGCATTCCTCCGCAGAAATAGAACGAATATTGAAGCTACTAGAAGATAGTGAAAAGGACTTATATGAGGGATGTACCGAGTACTCCAGATTTTCATTTATGCTAAAACTCCTACACATTAAGACACTTAGCGGTATGTCAGATAATTATTTTGAAATGCTTCTTGATTTGCTTCGAACTGTAATACCTGGAGGAGTGAATAGCATACCCCAAACAACTTATCAAGCTGAGAAGATTGTCGCTGCTCTGGGTCTAGATTATAATAAGATTGATGCATGTCCGAATGATTGTATTTTGTACCACAAGGCCAATAAAGACCTTCAAGAATGTCCGACATGTGGAGTTTCTAGGTGGAAACAACCACTACAACAGAAAAGCTAATCCGCGAGGAACAAGTTTGTCGTTGAAAGTCGAGATTTCCTCGCCGTAGTGTGTTGGCGAGAAAAAAACTTTGGTCACCATTTCCTCGCGGTAGGGTGGTCAAGAAAAGTTTTTACGAGGAATATTATAATTTCACGCGAAATCCTTTTTGCGATGAATATATTCTTTTCTCGTTGTTACTCTTTAGCCTCGATATTTTTCCTCACCTAATCTCATACATTTTTCATCGCTAAACTACAGTTTCCTCGCCAATGATACGTGCATAATATTTAATTTATATATAATAAAAGTTCTAAAAAAACTATTTTCGTCGTTGTAAGTATCTTTCAGCGAGGAAACTGTTCCTCACCAAAGGTAAATCTTTAACGAGGAAATTGATTTTCTTCATTATATGTATCTTTTTCTCGTGGAATTAGTTCCTCAGTAAAGGGACTCAAAGATGAGGAAATTTAAATTTGTCGTTGTAGGTTGTACCCCATATTCCTCGCCAAAGAAATTCAATTACGAGGAAATTTACATTTGTCGATATAGGTTATATGGTCTATAGCGAGGAAAATTACTTTTACCATTATAGGTTGTATCACTATAGCGAGGAAATATGTTTTTGTCGACGTAAGTAGTATACTCTATAACGAGAAAATATTCTTTTGACGACGTATGTAGCCTATAGGAAGGAATATTACTTTCATCGTTGTAGGTTGTACCGCTATAGCGAGGAAATATGTTTTTGACGACGTAAGTTATATACTCTATAACAATGATATATTATTTTGACGACGTAAGTATGTAACCTATTACGAGAAAACATATTTTTATATTTTCATCACCTTAAGTTGTATTGTCTATTTCGAGGAAATTTACTTTCATCGACCTAAATATATTACAAGAAAACTTATAATGAGGAAATTTTATTTCATCAATAATAATGCTATTACGAGAAAAACGCTCAAAATATAAATAATTACCATCAATTGTCACCACAATACATCAAAACAATTAAAATAAATGAAGCAAGCAAGTTTGTACCATAAGTAACAATGCTAGTCTAAAGCAATAACAAATACAACACGATCAAAGAAACATTTCTCCAAGTTTAAGTTCACTAAGAATACTAAGCTGATGGATGTTGCCTGAAAAAATTAGCCAAAAACTTTGAACACGATCAAAGAAACATTTCTTCAAGTTTAAGTTCACTAAGAATACTAAGCTGATGGATGTTGCCTGGAAAAATTAGCCATAAACTCCTCAAAGTTTTTGGCTTGCTCCTCCAATATTTGGATTACCTCATTTTGCACATCGATCGTTTTTTTTTTTTTTTTGAGTTCCTACAAGTTGTTGGGTCTCTTGAAGCTATTCTTGCCACTCTTTATTCTTTTTAGACATTTCACTCATCGAAGAACGAGAGAACCATAATGGTGGTGGTCTAGGGCCAAAACCACAACCCTTAATGTAGCCTGATTTGGGTTTGAGAACTTTTGCACATTTTTCCTCATCTGTCATTGTTCGAGTTCCATCAGGTTGAGTAGTATCTGCTCGCATCTTTATCATTTGGTCCTATAAGTAAAAAAAATATATCCAAATCAATCATATGCAACTTCTCAATTACAACCTAATCAATATAACCTCTTTAGAACAGTAATATCAGTTTCACCTATATTCTTCAAATATTATAAAAGAATGCATGACTGACACGTTACTTATGCATTTTTCCTTTGCTCCCAAGTCCCATCCTTTTTCTTGTGCTTCTATACTCTGTTAAGACCGATATGAAGGTAAGAGGTTCATCACAATATTAGGAAGAAAGAGGAGGCATCATGCATTACAGTGCAGACAAAGTGCAGAATATACCTGATAAGACCGATCATCAGGATAGAGTACGCTGCTAATTGTTTCAGCTCGCTGGCTGCTAATAACTGCATTGATGTAATCTCCAGTGTTAAAAGCCTCCTGTGAGAAAATTTCACAGTTAAACATTGTAAACTCATAGTTATCCTAAAGTATATACTTAGAACCATAATCCAATTTGCATAAAGTAGTGAATTTGCCCATGAAGGAAAACATTTAAGATAAAGAAGATGCGATACAAAGATCCATTACAGTTTAATCCGGATGCAAGTATGCAAAGACATGAAATAGGTGAATCCACAAATCATACATACAAGAAATATATCAGGTGAAAATGGGAGAATTTCAAATTTCCTGCAGCATAAAAATCACTGAGCAACAGTGATAACAGAGCCTTTGTCCTAAAACAACTACGTGAATCCCATTTCTCTTCTCATCCTAAGTAATCACGACTAGTTTTAGGTAATTTTATATTATATTTCTGCCGAAGTGATGATATTAAAGCAAGTACATCAACGCTCTTTAAATATGTCACAATTTTGAAGACAATTATCCTACAAGTTCAGTGTTATTTTCTGATCTTAATATGTCCATGCCCCAGTCTTTTTTAACCAACCTTATGTAGTGTTTTCCCTAAACATGTAGCTAGAATTCTCATGCTAGCCAATACATTAATCAGTATTTAACATGGACTTCTTTTTTCTCCATTCGTTACAACATCATGTCTTACATGTTTTAAGCATATACCTATTACTCATGGTTTATAAGTTATAACAAAGTGCTGAGCTTTAACAAGCTAAATTTTATACACAAGTATAAGAAATGCTCAAATAACAGCTATTTGTACTGAAGGTCTATAACAATAAATATCTATAAACAAAATAAATATCACTGCATACCAAATCATAATGGCAATTAGGTTTAGCCGCCCATAAACGCAAATTGATAGTATTTCTTGTCCCATAACCTGGTATTGGATTGTCATAAGAAACAGCCTCAACCTATCAAGTTGAAATGAATTAGAATTGAAAACATCAAAATTTTAGTAGGTTGGAGTCAGGAAAAGATTCTGATATTCCAAAAATGAGGAATTATGGTATAGCAAAAAGCATGAATATCACAATATTGTCTCTCCAGGAATCCAAACTTTGAACTTTGAATCAATCTATCAAGCAAAGAATCAAACTTTGCAATCCAATCAGAGATCTAATGCAAAATACCTCTATTACATCATAACCTTACCTTCACCAGGGAGCTTGGATGTCTGAGATGGAGGAGGAGGCAGCGTCCGAAGAATTGATAGATCAAGAACTAGTCGAAGACTAAAAATAAAGACTCCTTAACACAGAAAAAGGAAAGCTTATTCAAGAGATCAGCAAAACCAATCAAGCAACGAATGAAAAGAGAAAGCTCAGTGGGTTACATTTTCCTCCTTATTTCAACCTGATTCTCCTTCTCGTGTAATTCATTGTCAGGATGTATATAGGCAAATAGACACATACTCTTTCTAATTCTAGAATCAGACTGAAAATGTAGAAGTTATGTTACCTCCTATAACTGTAAGTAAATATGAAGATAATTTTATTCAGAAGCTAAAAACTGGTGATGAAAATCAGTTTGCTAGCATTATATTTAAACCTTGTAGAAATTTATTCTACTGATAATGCTGGCAGTAACCTATGGTATGAGGGTATATATATCTCTCACTAGCAAGATTAGGTATTCTAATCAATGTCCAACTCTCACTAGCAAGATTAGGTATGATAATACTGATATATATCTTTGGGGATCAGCTCTTAAACCCAGAGGAATGGATCAAGGGTTTGGCTAGAATGGCCATGATATTGACAAGACATTGAATGTGTGATTGGCAAAATAACTAACTCGCAGACATAGTTACGAAATTTCGTCTATTAAAAACAGGACCAACCTATAGGCATCCACGAACCCCTGAACACATTCCTCTTAAGCTTACTCCCAAAACCAGTGTATCTTAGGAGAAGAAGAATTTTCTCGCCTCAAATAGCCCCGACTCTTTGCCAATGTCAAGTCCATCTCAGCCTCCACAATCTTCCTCTCAATTTCCCTACACCCAAAAATCAAACCTTAGTACAAATGGGTAAGAACTCGGTGTAAAGATCTGAAATTGAAGCTTACATGAGTGGCACTTCTATGGACTAGATCAGAAAGAAGCATTCGATTCTCTGCATCTTGCCACAATCTGATATAAAACCATCAAAACCCTAAGGATCGATTCCAATGGGTAAGAAAAATAACAGTGAAGGAACTGAGAGAGGGCGAGTTCAAAAACTCTAGTTCAGATCGAAACCCTCGAACGCCTCCAAGATCGATGCGGCATCCACCGCCGCCGTACGATCGGAATCCGATGGTTCCGTCGACCGCCTGGTCACGACGGTTGAAACCCCCAATGAATTGATGAGGAGGTTAGGGTTCCAATGAGGAGGAGAGGGAACGGGTCAGGGCTAGGGTTTTTTATGGTAAAGGTGGCGGCGAACTCCAGATCTCGACGACGGCGGCGAACTCCACATCTCGACGGCGGCGGCGAACACCTATTGGAGCCGGAGTTCAGATGAGAGAGAGCGAGAGAGAACGGGGTTTGGGGCCAGTTTTCTAATGAGAGAGAGAGCGAGAGAGATAGAGAGAGAACGGTGGGATTAGGGGGGTTTGTGGGTTTTTTTCATTTTTTTTGGCGAAAATAAATGGGGGGAAATATCCCTCCCTCGGGTGTAGTCTAAAATCAACTTGCACCAACGGTATAAACCGTTGGGGCAAGTGAAATCAGTCCTAACGGTTCCTTACACCCATTGTGGCTGAGCCTCTTTTCACTAGTGATTATACAAGTCTCAAATTGGGTTCACCGAAACTAAATAGGGTTTCAATTGGGGTTTTAATGAAACTGATAAAAATAGAACTCACACCTCAATTCGGGGATCACCAAAACTCAAAACAATAATACTAACCATTAAAACTCAATTAGAGTTCACCAACTGTACAAATAATCAAACATGAAATCAATGTATATTCAAAAATCGCAAATAGTTTATACACACACGCCCACACACACACACACACATACGATTCTCCATTGATATCGAAGCATGGTCACCATATACCTTAAACATTATTCCAAATAGGAATAAGAGATTTCATTGCACGTTTGGTTTAATCTATTTTCAGAAGTCAATATTATCTATTAACATAATCTAATTTCAGAAGTCTGAAATAAATGTATATTCAAAAATCGCAAATTGTTTAAATCTTATAAGATTTGTGAGCAATCCTTTATCATTGGGATCCCTTTGAAGCTGAATAAATATTAATTGGTTGTTAATCTTCATGTGAATTGTGCAAAAACCTACAAAAAGGAACCATCAACTAGACAAACCAAATTGATCCTTATTTCTATCTATACTGGAGTTTTACCTCATGCTGGACATTTATTCAAAAAAATTCTAAATTGGCCCAAGATTGTTGACTTGTATATAGACATTTGTTAGGCCATTGATATTAGAGGCCTGCTATTTTCTTTGAGTACCCGCCTACTTTTTACCCAAATTCCCACCTAAATTTTCGCCAACGAATAATGAGGATATTATTATTTCCTCGCTGATTGGCTTTTTAACAAGGAAATGATTTCTCGCAAAACAAAATCTTTTAGCGAGGAAGCCTTAAATTTGTCGCCATTGAATTTGGTGGGTTTTGCATATTTTTCCGCCAAACTAATAATGATGAAACTATCATTTTCTTGCTAATTGATTCTTTTAACGAGGAAAGGGTTCCTCGTAAAACAAAACATTTAGTGAGGAAACCTTCAATTTGTCGTCAATGAATTTGGCGGGTGTTGCTCATTTTTCCGCCAAATTAATAATGAGGAAACTATAATTTCCTTGCTAATAGGTTCTTTTTTACGACAAAATGGTTCCTCGTAAAACAAAAACTTTTAGCGCGGAAGACTTAAATTTGTTGCTATTTAAATTGGCGTGTTTTGCACATTTTTTCACCAAACTAATAATGAGGAAACTATTATTTCCTCGCTAATTGGTTTTTTAATGATGAAACAGTTCCTCGTAAAACAAAAATTTTAGCGAGGAAACTTTTAATTTATCGTCAATGAATTTGGTGGGTGTTGCAAAATTTTTCGCTAAATTAATAATGAGGAAACTATAATTTCCTCGCTAATAGGTTCATTTTAAAGAGGAAACGGTTCCTCGTAAAAACAAATACTTTTCGAGGAAATTATACTTTGTCGTTGTTACATTTGGCGGGTTTTGTTCTATTTTCCGCCAAAAGAACAGCGATGAAATGATTATTTCCTCGTTAAATGTGCATTTTGCGAAGAAAAAGTTCATCACTAAATTCTCAAATTTCCTCGCCAATAAAATAACTAGTTAGGAGACCAAAACATGATCATCTTTAGGGAGGAACTAAAATTTTCATCGTAGAAGGTGGTCTACTGTGAGGAAAATATATTCCCCGTAGAAGACATACTGATATTTACCAAGGAAACAATATTTTCCTCGTCGAAAGTGATATTTGTTGAGGAAAATAATTTTCTCGCAAAAAAGTTGGTCGCCAAAAGACCTGTCTGTTGTAGTGAACGTACAAATTCTTCAATAAGGATTACAACGGAGACAGAGATAACACAGAAGAAAATTCCAGCCAAGGTGCTTCGACATTTTCCATTAGCTCCTAGATTGCGAAGATTGTACATGAACAAAGAAACAGCGAAAAATATGAGGTGGCACAAGGAAGATCGAGTAGATGATGGTAAATTGAGACATCCTGCTGATGCGGTAGCTTGGAAGCATGTTGATAAAATTTATCCTCGATTTGCCGAAGATTGCAGAAATGTAAGACTGGGTCTGTCAAGTGACGGATTCAATCCATTTGGGGTAATGAGCTCTGGTTGGTCTACTTGGCCAGTTGTACTAATGCCATATAATTTATCTCCATTGTTTTGTATGAAACAACCATTTATGATACTTTCATTACTGATACCCGGTAAGCATGCACCTGGAAATGATATTGATGTTTACTTAGAGCCTCTAATTGATGAGCTGAAACAACTATGGTCTGAGGGTATTGTAGCATATGATGCCCATTTAAAAGAATCGTTTAGATTACGTGCTATTCTATTATGGACGATTAATGATTTTCCAGCCTATGCTAATCTGTCTGGGTATTCCACAAAGGGAAAGTGTGCTTGTCCTGTATGTGGTCCTGAATTTGAAGCTCTTCAATTACCACATAGCCGAAAGAGTTGTTATTGGTTTAATCGAAGGTGGTTGCCCTTGAGTCATAAGTACAGGAAGTTATCAGCTATGTTTGATGGCACAGTTGAGAAGAGAATGAAGCCGCGTCAGCTGACAGGTAATGAGATTGTAAAATTACTTGAGGGGTTTTCAAAAGTTGTGTTTGGAAAAAATCGATATTCTAAATTTAGCCCGCTCAGAGTAAGAGATTATTTAAAGTCAAAAAGGCCACTGAAGCGTAAGCGAAAGGTCCGAAAAATGCAAGTTGAGGAAGAAGACCAAAAATTACCTAGAGGATGGACTAAATTTAGTATCTTCTTTCAGCTACCTTACTGGCAAAATCTTAAAATCCGCCACAACTTAGATGTCATGCATATTGAGAAAAATATATGTGATAACATAGTATCAACTCTCCTACAAGATGCAAACAAGTCGAAGGATGATCTACGGGCGCACCAAGATCTGACTGCTTTGAATATCCGAAATGATTTGCAAGCTCAAGATGTTGGACTTAAAAAATTAAAGTTGCCTACGTCTCGTGTTACACTGTCAAATGAGCAGATGCAACGATTTTGTGAAATTCTCAAATCAGTAAAGTCTCCGGATGGTTACTCTGCTAACATTTCAAATAATGTCCAAGTGCAAGAGCGAAAACTCTTAGGTCTGAAGACCCATGATTATCACGTTCTTCTCCATCAATTGCTTCCTGTTGCAATCCGTAACAATATGGATAAAGAAGCGTCGAAGATTATTATTGAGTATTGTGGGTTTTTCAGAAAATTATGCTCTAAAGTCATAGATGTAGATGAATTTAAAAAACTTGAAGCTGAGGTCCGAGTTACTCTATGCAATATGGAAGTAATATTCCCTCCTTCTTTTTTTACGGTTATGGTCCATCTTACTCAGCATCTTGCAAGAGAGGTTAGAATCGCCGGACCTGTTACTTATCGTTGGATGTATCCGATTGAGAGGTAAATTATATTTTTTTTGCATTCATTACTTGTATATGCGTTTTTGAAATTACCGTGCTAATAATTAGTTATTTTGATTCTAAGATACTTGGGCTCCATGAAACATAATGTTCGCAATCGAGCTCGTCCAGAAGGCTCGATAGCTGAAGGATACGTGGCAAATGAATGCTTTATTTTTGCATCACGTTACATGCGCCAGAAGAAAACCACGGCTCAAGTACCAGATAAGGAGAGAAAGCGTGAAAATTATCCGAGATCTCTCTTAGAACAAATTCATGCATATGTGCTGGAAAACCTTGATATGTTCGCAGACTATCGAAGGTAACAAATAACACCAGAAATATAGATGAGACTATTCATTTTACATAATGTTCGCAATGCAAACTTAATATTATTTATGTAGGCGACATTTGGAGAAGCTAAAGAATGAAACAACCGGTAGGAATGCAGCGCATAATATTCAGAAAAGACATTGGAAAGAATTTTCTGATTGGTTAAGATTTGATGTAAGTATTTAACAATTAATTTATGAACATTCATAATATAACATCCCCTAAATATTCTGAAATTTTTTGTCTTAGGTTGATAAATCACTTCTTGATGGTACTACGTTACCAGATGAAATTATTATACATGCACAACGCCCTTATTATGAAGTGAGACGTTATAATGAGCATTTGGTCAATGGATATAAATTTCGAACGCTAGAGACTGATGATAGGAGGGTAACTCAGAACAGTGGGGTCATGGGCTTGTTTGCTCAAGAATGTTTTTCAAGTACAAGAGATCAGAACCCAATTCTAGCTGACATACTATATTATGGCCAATTAGAAGATATTGTTGAGGTAATTTACGGGTTTGGTAAACCAAAACAATGTACTTACACGATGTTCAAGGTTCGGTGGTATCCTGCAAAAAAGCAAAAGGATCATTATGGATTTACACTTGTCAATCTCCATCGAGAAGTATATACGGATGAGAAATTCATTTTTGCAGAACAAGCTGATCAGTGCTTCTTCGTGAGAGATCCGAATGTCATATCTGATTGGGTGGTTTTGTACAAGGAGCCAAGATCTGTTGTTCTACCTAATAACAATGAAAAAAATATTGAAGAAAGTGAATATAATTATAGTGAACCAATTGGTTCATCTGATGATGTTTGGCAAGAATTCTCTTACGCACAGAATGTGGCGTTGGATGTAGGTATGTAATATATATGTTACACTGCATTAAAGTTTTTTAGCTAATCATAATAAGAACAATGCATTTCATAATAACTTATCTCATGAGCATGTATATTTTTTTCTTAACTATGTTAATAATTGAATTTGCAGATGAGGAGGGTGAGGAGACTCTTTAGCCCTGAGGGTGATCGATCACGTAGTATCACCCCTGGTACTGGTGCTGATGATACACTATCATCTCCCGATACAGGTATAAAAATTAATTAATACTTTAATATATTTTATTAATTATTAATTATCTAGCTAATAGTGATCATTTGTTGCAGATGCGGGTTATTCATCACCTGGCCCCTCTGATGCAGTACCAGAACCATCCCCTGATGCAGGTATTCAATATTATAATGCTCAATTATAATGGTTAATTATAAACTATATTAATGATTCTCCTTTCTTATGTAGGGGATACTTGGACACCTACATATCCTTCCTATACATTCCACACGGACTTGCGGCCAAAGACACAGGACTATCTTGGTTTACCTTTACCTCCAGCCTCTCATAAGTCTATGGCTGACGCAAGGAAGTACCATACACGTGCTGTGAGAAAATTAGAAGAACTGCGTGAACTGATTGAGGCACGAAAACGGGTTGCACTCGCAGCAAAGGAAAGAGAGATAGCGAATGATAAATTGTATAAATATTTTTAATTTTCACATTTATATATTATATGATATATTATTATGTTATTATTGTAGGCGCTAAGGCGGATCGCATCGAGAACAGACGTGGCGGAGGTAAGCCTGATTCCAAACAACCGCCAAGAGGAATGAGGGCAATAATTCGGTGGAATAGTTCTAATTTGCCCGTTGGTCCATGGTCGACCCGCTTGAATGCATATATTGGGGTTCTAGTGCGTAGAGCGACCATTATCAACCCTTATTTTCAATTTCGAGAACTACCATGGAGCGCATACGAGGCGATATGGACAGAGCTTATGGTAACTACATATTGCTATTACTTTTTATTTATTAATAATTAGTATTTGATATTAAATTATCCTTCCTAAATGTGTATGTAAATCTACAGGACTGCTTCTGCCTTGAGGACTTTGAGGGGGCTTGGAATTATGTGTTCAATGTCAAGGTTGAAACAGTTCTCAAACAATGGAGGCATGAGATCAAACATGAAACATATGACAGGTATGGGGAGAACTGGCAGAGGTTTTTAAACCTCGACCCCCGAGTTGACGAGGTTCATTTCACAGCTCTCCTCATGTATTGGGACAGCGATGCCTCCAAGGTTAGTTTCATGAAAATTACTTTATACTTTTAAGATATTAATTTATTGCATATTTGCTAATTTTTTTCTTTTAAAAAAGAATAAATCCACGAAGGGAGCAGAAAATAGAAGAAAGAAGCTGCATGACCACCACTTGGGCTCACACTCCTATGCCAATCTAGAGGATGTTTATTGTCAGGATACGGTAGATTTCCTTCTAAAGTTTTGATGAATTTAATGATTAGTATGATTATGAGTGTGATAATATATATAATATGACAGGGAAAATCATTAATGCCAATACACTTGAGGACGAAAGCGGCGTATGGCATTTTCCGTGATAGATATAGGGGTGATGAGAAGAATCGAGATAAGATCAAGGCAAATCTCGATTTAGTGGTGAGAGTTATACATATCTTGAGTAGTATTATTAACTCTATTTTGTTAATATTATGAGGAAATGAGAACACAAATAACATTGTCTTTACCATGAAATAATTATATATTTGTGCTTTAGGAGGGATTCGAGGCTGCATCCAAGAAGGCTGCAACTGTGTATATGTCGCAGCAGGAGGAACAATCTGAGCCGGACCCTCACATGCTTTCTGCAGAGGACAACATTACTCTCACACAGAATTTGATGGGTCATAATAGGTATGGATGTAGAAAATTTGAGATTATTTGAATACTACGTTCCTATTTATATTTTTTTATCATTATTGAATTCGAGATTAAAATTTAATATTTATTTCTCTCTAAACATAGGAGAGGGAGATATCCTCTGCATGGTGTTGGAGCTTCACCCGGCGTAAGCATGAGGTCATCCACAGCATCCTCCTCCACACCATTTACATGCATGGGAGCAGCCCCGCCTCGGTTCCAGGCTATGTCATTTGTCGCACGTATCTCTGCATATTTGCTTGACAAGATTGACCAGGAGCTACATATCCAGGTGACTAATGAGATGACAAAAGTTGCGCTGACGGCGAACTCGATGGATGATCTCCTGGGGTATGTCATGCAATATTTAAGCGGTGCGATTCCTCATAGCGCGTTTGGTGGTGTTATACGGATTATAAGCTCGCTTGGCGATAATTCCGGTGCTGGTCAGAGCAGCACTCAGGTACCTTATTTTTTTCTTAAAATAATAAATTCATTTATATTTAATATGTATTAAACACCCTTTAATGATTATTCAATTGACCATTCAGAGTGGAGATATTGGAGGGGGCAGCACACGTTCTCGTCACCGGGATAGAGATACTGCCGACGACGACGACCGATGAGGTTTATGAGGTTTTTTGTATATTTTTAATGCAATGAACAGCTTTATCTGTTATAACAATACTTATATGCGTGTTGGATGTATATATTAGACGGTCTTGGTTGATGCATATTTTGAAGTAGATAGTTGGATTTGTTTATTATGCTGGAATTGATTATATTATTGGCTGGATCTGTGCATTATCTTGATTATATTTGGATGGTTGGATGTATTCATATATACAGTATTTATTGTATGTATGTATTGGTGTAATTGTACAGGAAAATACAAATTATAATATATTTTTTTTGCTGGAAAAATAGCAACCTAGACGGAATTCCGTCTATACTGACACCAAACTAGACGGAAATTCCGTCTAGGTTGCAATAATCAACCTAGACGGAAATGTTACTTCCGTCTAGGTTGGTTTCCGTCTAGTTTGTCAATCTAGACGGAATTCCGTCTAGTTTGAGCCAAACTAGACGGAAACAGAATAAACCAATCTACCTAGACGGATTTCCTTCTAGAACAAACAACCTAGACGGATTATAGACCAACCTAGACGGAAATTTCCGTCTAGTTTGGTCGTTTTTCTACTAGTGACAAGCCTTTTCCCTTGCTTCACCTCGCCAAACCATCCGATGTATATGTCGTGCACACTACATCCTTCATCTTCGCTTCTCTCCTCCCCACCGAGTCGATGAACAGAGTATAGTTCATCGACAGATGAGATGCTGCTTCTTGTTCTTTGATTGTCGGGATCGGGTAGCCAAAACCTTCATAGATGTGATCGGATATTATAGTTTTGTCGATTATGTCGACGTAGATTTCATGTGCTTTGTTGATGAAGGCTCGTCGTGTTGGTGGACGAGCATCGGAGGGATTGGTGAGGTAGGAGAGCATGGTGGGCTTATCAGGTTCATCAAGGCCGACATAATGGAAAGTTAGGGTTTTCGATGAGCCAAGATTGGAGGACTTCTTGATATTTTCTATGGTGGTGATTTTGGACGGAGACAAGGAGTCGAAGGGGTGGCCGTGGGCTAAGGCTAATAAGCTCAAGAAGAAGAGGACGAAGAGAGGAACCAAGTTCATTTTTGAGTTAGTGGGAGAGAGATATTAAAAATATTTGTGATAAAAGAGGATACATATAGATGAGCTAAGTGATGCAATTTGTTATTGGCTACTAGTTTGAAATATTTTGTGCAAATGGACAGGGCCGAAAGGAAATTATGGAGATTTTGCCGTTGTAAGTGTGACGACAAGGAAGAGTGTAACTGTGCACAGACAAAAGTTTGAATAATTGGAGATTGTAGCAAAATGAATTTGGAGAGCACTTTTTCAAACAACTCCTGAGAATTCTAAAGATGCCACTCTTTCGTGAAGAGATAATTAAGTGTGATTACTATTACATAGGCACCATGCTTAATCATCACTCCATTTCTCTTTTCCATGTGTTTATTAAGGTGTACATGTTGCACAAATTTTGGTGAACTTGCCGTTTTTGCATTAATATCTTGCATTTTTGGATCAGGCTGGCTTCATAAATTTAGATGTAGTAGGGATCTAGCTATTTCTAACGACATTAGTAGAAAATAACAACGAGACTCCTATTTTTCATAGAAGAGATATTAAAGTTCGATCACCACTACATAGGAAACCTGCTTAGTCCTGACTCCATTTCTTGTAACCATGCATTTATTAAGGTGTACACATGGCAGGATGAACTTGCCTTTTTTGCAATAATATGTTGCACTTTTGGATCAGGTTGACCTTATAAACTTATTTAGATGTAGTAGGGATTTAGCAATCTCTTTTTTATCAAGCTCTATTGCTTCTAATTTTGAGAAAATGTTTGAAAATAACTTGTAGTATTAGAATGTGAATTCTTCTTAGGCATCATGATGACAAAACATAAATCTAAAGATAAATTGGTGCAATGACTTTGGAGATAGGACACAGGAACCACATTGAGTCTCTTGAGCAGCTCATCATATGAGAGGAATAGAGCTAATCATATATCATCTCAATATATTGCATGCAATCTGCTAATGTTCTTGAATATCAATGTTTTAGCCATCCATTCTTCTACGAGTTATTGACGCGATTGCGCCTTTTTTTGGTGCGATGAACCTTAGCTTAGTACCAACCATGTGGTTGGGACATGGGGCCTTGGCTCAAAAGGCCAAAGGCCGATCTGTATATATGACATGTCTAACCCCAATTTATAATTATTAGGCATTGCAACACTTGTGCTATTCACCTAGGCCCGGACTGCAAAATGGACACAGGCCCTGGGATTTTCTTGGCAATTGGGCCATTTTACATGTTTATAGATTTGGTCTTGATTAATAGATGACTGCATTTCATGAGGATGGATCCGTAGCACTCTGCTATCTTTTCTTCAGGCTCTTTTATCAGTTGTAAAGTTTATTGGTGAATTATATGCAGGAAAGTTGATATCTTGCTACTTCTTGATCAGTAAATGTTCGTGCTTCGAGCATACTGCATTGGGCTAAAGATAAATTGAACCGGAAGAATAAGTAAAAGGTTCTGTTTTTTGCCAATTGCTGTAACCTGGGTAAACACTTGGAAGAAGTGTGACATTAAAGCGCAGAGGTTTTACTTTTCTATAGTTTTTTCCACAAGTAAATCATTGGAGGTGCTAAAAATAGGACGACATAAGAGGTCTGTGATCATGGGAGCTTAATGTCTTCAAATGAATTGGCTGTACTTATAATGTTTGGCATATTAGTATTTTGATATTTATTATTGGGATAACCTTTTTCTTGAGTTAACCGGTAAAGGTCCCTTGGAAACTTTGGGAAAAAGTTGACATCAGCCCTGAGTTATATATACCTATTGATTACTTTCACTACCCAGTTATAGCACTCTTCGGTGCTGGATATTATAGACTGGCAGAAGCTAGCGTATTTGTTATCTTATAACAAAAAGCCCATAGGGATACTGTATTTGTTGAGAGGATAAAATGGACTGGAGAACATGAATAAACCAAATAGACGAATGCAACTGTGTGTAAACAGACAAGAATTTATTACAACAGGATTTCCAAAAGGTAAATTTGAAGGTCACTGCAAATCTGAAAATCAATGTTCAACCTTGAAGAAACCAGTCTGCTAGAATTTTGCATTATAACGTGCAACAATGGAGATTTAAAAAAAAAAATTATCATGTCTTCATGAAAGTGGGGTGCTCCCTTTCAAACTTAAACGGATAACTAGTACACATTGTATAATAACTATTATAATTAATTCTTCATCTCCTCAAGACAGTGAATACTTAACTGCAGCTTCATCTGGAATGGAATAAAATCATCATGAAAGTATCTCATGAAACGAAAAGTCCTCATTAATCATTCCACTTACCGTGTGTAATCTGCTTGTGCTCTTGAGTATTGAAGTTTGGCATTCTTTCTAAGAATTATTTGGTGCAGTTTGGCCATGTTACATGTTTGTGAGGTTTGGTCCTGATCAACGGATTGCTCTCGAAAAAGTTGGAAGGTCGAAGCTCAAATCCTCCGACCAGCATTGACATCAGTGGAAAATCTTCTTGGTAAGGTACGTGGTGAAAACCAACAGTATACCACAAGACAATATCAGTATTCTCTATAACTCTATCCCTGCGTTACCCCCATTTAAAATTTGAAGTCAGCATTCACGTGTGCACACAATTCCTATTCTGCATCGAACTGTTAAATCTTGGCTTAAATTACAGAAGTTATTAACGTGTCCACAATGTCAAAAATTTTAGCTTTATTTATCTATTTCTTATATTTGGTTGATAAATAATCTATATATAGGCATCATAGATTATTGAGAACTACATGTAACTCCATTCACAAAATAGAAGTTTATTATCACCTACACAAAAATGCAGATAATTCTTGACTTTGCTAACCATTTAAATAGAGATGTATAATTTTTTTTTTTTTTTTGAGCTGACACGATATATGCAAACGAATGATTAGGTTTGCTACTATTCGCAGTATTTGGATAAACGTGTGAAGATTTTTTGACATTATGTGTGAAATTTTGCTAGTATGTGCATATTACTATGGTTTCTTGTGCTGAATGTTTTATCTGAAAATTTACCTGTTGCTCCAAACAGCAAGGTTGTCATCTCCTCTGCTCTGATCAGTATAAAGTCCTGCAGCCCACTTCTCTGACTTATTATAAGCTGTCACCCACACCTGCTTCTTACTGTAACTTACTCGTATCTGAGGATAGTCATCATCAGTCAAAAGTGATGTCGCTGTAGCGCCATGACTAATAATCCGATATCCTATATCATTTCCAAGCTCGGTCTTCTTATTTGGATTCACAATCAACAAATCAGCCAGCTCTGACCCAATTTCAACCCTCGCATCGGCTTCAGTCTTTGCTGTCTCTTTAGCGACCGTCCAGTAGCTCTTACGAGGTGTGACTCCGTCGATAACTTTTACTGTTTTGAGCTTGTTTTTGACGAAGGAGTTAGTGTAGCCATCAATGTCGAGATCCAAGTGGTAGGTTATGAGGTGGTCATGATACACAGCTATCGTGTTTTGAGCTACTAGTGTTCCATGGTCGTCCGTGGATATTTGATCCACATGAGTGTAGGGGTTGCCTTTAACTTCTAGGATTCCTGTTAGTGACACCTGTAAAGATATATAATGATACCAGCTGTATTAGCTAATGAAGAATGTCGTATCGAGGATTAACTTCTTGCAGAACTCCCGAAGTTCGGCCATTTTTTGAGATAACTCCTTAAAGAAAAAGAAAATGTCATGAAACTCCCCCTTTAAGTTTGGTCTTTTCTGACGGGGGGCTTTTGCCATTGCCTTGTACACAGGCTGTCAGATCTCAAAGTTCGACTAGTCAGATCTAACATAGTCAGTTATGGGCTTATCCGACAAAATTAACTTAAGGGGGGTTAAGTGACATTTTAAATTTAAGGCGGGTTATGAAAAATTTGCGTCAAACTTATGGGGGTTTTGTGGTATTTACCCTTGCAGTAAACAAGAAGGAAGTTATAATTAATCCTACCCCAAATTTTATCGAGCCACTAGTCTTGAACTCCCAATCCGTGACATAATCATAGTTCCCAACAGTTGATACCATCCTCACCACTAAGCTTATCTCAGGCCGAGCTTCAGTAACCTGTAGCTTAAAACATTTAGCACGGCCATGCACAAACCGTGGATCTCAAAATAGTATTTCCTTCACTTACCACTTTCCCTGGGATACCAATTTCAGTGTGTCGCCATGATGCATCTCCTCCGTACCTCTCAAAGATGCAAAATACATTCTGAATCTTCACTGGTTGTCCATCTTGGCCAGCATAGTATCCATCCATGAAGACAGCATTGGCTGGGCAATCTGTCGTGGGCTGGAGTGGGGACGCAGAGAGCCCGAATCCGTAATCCCCTGCGTCTAAGTAAGTCCTGTAGTACCATTCTTCAGATGGGTCCATGTATGGTACAAAGAGCTCGGATACGAAACCCCTGTACAGTACGCTCCGATGGGGACTTGCGTCATTCTCTTGAACAGATGCTAGAGAAATGACAGCGCCAGCTCTAATGTCAAAGCTCAGGTGGAAAACCCAGTTTGCCCATCTGAATGATAACCGGCAGTTGTTAGGAACTAGGAAAGCTGTGTTTGGTAGAGAAGGCCATAGTTTTGCCAAAAGGCATCTTTTGGTCTAAATTTTCAATTATTGTTTCTTGTTTTGAAACTTGATGTTCCAGTCAAACCATGAAATTGGTCATTATGCTGAGATTTCTGTCTACACTATTAGGATTGTTTTGTCTTTTGTCCCTTATGTAAACCAAAACAGATCCTCTTATAGAAACAAATAATTTGTATGCATAGGAGTAATTCCAATTCGTCTAACCTGAAGTAATCCTGATAAACTAGACGATCACCAATAGGCTCAGGGATGAAGACACCCAAAAGAGAGTACCTGGCTATACACTTGAATGCAGCATCTGTTAGTTTTATTTTTCTTAAAACGTGAGTAGTGGCCCACGTTTTTC
>BQKN01061058.1:7391-28891 GCA_022839385.1 Asparagus kiusianus | reverse complement strand
TATATATATATATATATATATATATATATATATATATATATATATATCATTAAAACAAATTGTGTCTCACTACATAGATATAAACAAAAACATATTTGTAAATCATGAAATCAAATGAGAGGAAATCATGAAAAGATATTTTCAAATGAAAGAAAATCATGAAAATCATGAAAATCATGAAAGCAAAAAATTATAAATCATGAAGGGATATTTTCAAACAAATCATGAAAATCATGAAAACTTGAAAAATCAAATAAACAAACATGAATCATGATTAAGAATATTAAAAAGCATAATAATATCAAAACATGCTTGATTCATAAAACATTTAAACAAATTTGCAAACTTTATTTTAAACTTTTCTTAGCTTTTTTTTATTAGCAAATGAAACTTGAGGGCTATTTATAGATTCATAAAACAATAGCTCAAAAACCAAGGAAAACAAAAAAACCAGACAAAAATCCCTTAAAATTAGCAAAAACTAAAAATAGCCGTTACAGTGTCGTCGGTCGACTAATGTACTGTTCAGTCGACTGATGAGCTGATCGTTAGTTATCGTTCAAAGCTCATCGGTCGACTGATGCAACCATCGGTCGACTGATGGGCTGCTTCAATCAACTGATGAGAGTCAATCGATTGAGCAGAAATTTTTGGATACTGCGGAGTAGTTTATCGGTCGACTGATGAATAGGGTCGGTCGACTGATAAACGTGCACAACCATAAAATGCACAGTAAAATTGAGTTTCAAAGTGCTTTTAAAAATACCAAATAAATTCTAAAAATTATGAAACTTGGGGAAACAATTATTATGATGAAAATAAACATGTTAGAATATTTTTTCTAATATCATTTCCCGTTTGTGAAAACTTATCATTTTGCAAAATCTCAAAAATACAAGTTTGTTTAAAAACACTTGATTTTGACAAAATAATTTTAACCAAATTTTGGAATCCTTTTTAATGGATTAATAGACTTTGGAAACGATGGAAATAGTATTGTTTAGTCTATAATCCAAAACCACAAAAACGATAGGTGTACAAAACAAAAAATTATCTTTTAGAAGCATAAAAATAAAAAGAAAAAGAATTTGTTCTTTGAAATCAACATATTTTGGTATCCAAACACTCTTGATACCAAAGGGTTTAGGGACATGACTCCTATCATCATAGCTCAATGCTCTTAGGTTATGATCACTTTTGGGCGCATTTAGTGCACGGGATCGGTCATAACAATAATTATGCAAATGACCATTCCTATTATAATAAATGCAATGGAATGGACTCATTTGTTTTTGTTGACCATGAGATTGTACACGTGAAACATTTGCAAACAAGGGTTGTCTTTTTAAATCATTTTGCAAATATGAAATATTTTTAAACAAAGTTGGTCTTTTTAAAATATTTTGCGATTTAAAAACTTTTCACAAATCAAAATAATATTTTATTAAATAACCAACTCTTCCACAAAAATCATATTTATACACATTAACATGCTTATGATGAATATTGTGTGCATGTGTATGTGTATATGTATATGATGAGGAAACTTGATGAGATGCACAAGGAGTAATAATATTAGCATTAGTGTTTTGTTGTGCATCATAGCAAAATTTAGCAATATAGCCTTTACGGTCGTAAATGGAACACTTGTAAATTTTGTCATACATGTGCACATAGTGAGTGTTTGATTTGAAAGAATTAACATGTGACTTTGCACACAAGTTCATAAGCTTATTATTATTATCAATGCATTTATTTAGTGTTGAATCAAGAGAACAAATACGGTTTTTCATATGATTCAACTCATCATCAGGCACATTAGCATTAACACTAGAAGTAGAGTAAATATGATTATTCTTAAATGAATCAAATTCATTTCTATTAGTTACTACTTCTAGCATGACATCATTTTTATCATGGGATAAGTTAGCGATTTTTGAGTTCAAATTATCATTTTCTAAACTTAACATATCATTGTTTTCTTTAAGAACTTTATTTTTTTAAAAAATGATATCAAACTTGGATGTTAGCAACTCATGATCGGATTTTAAATTCACATGCTTGCTTTTTAAATCTATAAAGTTTTTATGCAACTTGTTGTAGGCATGCATCAATCTATCATAAGCACAAGCGAGTTCATTAATAAAAAATTTATTTTCGGAATCGGACTCGCATACCTCACTAGGGCAATCGTTTAGTGGCCGTGCGCACGATGAAGCTCCACTCTCACTTGAAATGGAGTCCGCGAAATCCATTGGATGTCCTCCAAGTTGTTATAATGTGCTTCTATATGTTTTCAATAAATGTAAACACTATCAAAAGAAGCAAGCTTGTTAGAAATAGATAAGTCAAAAGCATTTAGAAAAAATTCTAACAATAGCTTTTCATAATAAACATCTTTTTATCATTTAAGCTCCACTTAGATTTCTCCAGAGGGCACGATGTAAGCACAATCAATAATTTCTCATAATTCAATATTTTTAGATTTAACAAATAATTTAAATCTATAACACCATTAAGCATAAGGGAAGTCATTGAATTTAAGAGCATACCAATAGCATAGCCTAAATTAGTTTCACCGTGCATATCTTAGATATCTTAGCAATAAATCAAAGTGAGGATTTTTGGCTCTAGACGATTAAGCCTCAAATCAAAGAGCACATTGCTCTGATACCGAATGAAAGTACCATAAAGGGGGGGGGGGGTGAATAGGGTAATTGTTAATCTAATTTGATATTAATGCCAAATTTAAAACTTATAAACTAATATATCCTAATGATGTAATATACAATGAAATATGCAAGGATATACAATTAAACAATGGGTGAAATATATGTGAATCACAAGAAAAAGAGAGTGCACAAATGACAATTGCAAACACAATGCAAATGATCACGAAGTTCGGTCGACCTGCGACCTACGTCTCCGCTCCTCACCCTCGAGGAGAATCTCTACTATGTCAAAAACAACTACACAATCAGGTTTTAACGTTCACCGATAAACGTTTACAACTCACACAATTAATACACAATATACTCCTCTAAGTGTTGGCCTAGCCCGTGTCACATTCCTCTAGTGCTCAAAATTACTACCTCTCAAGATTTACAACCGATGCCACTCCTCTTGGAATTGACCCGTCTCTCACCAACAACTTCTCTAAGTGTCATTGTGTATTCTAATATGTTTTCTTAACAATAAGGCTCAAATACAATGGTTTGTTCTCTAACAAGAATGATAACGAAGTTTAAGCTAACTTAAGGATACAACCCCACAACCCAAATGTATACAATATGTGAAATTCTAAAGCTCAAGGGGTGTGTGTAAACAATGAGAATATCAAAAATTAAACTGAACTTTAATCTAGCAAATATATATATGATAATCAAAATGAGAATAAGCTAGATTAAAGAGTTAGAAAAACTTCTCTAAAATGGCACAAAGAGATGTAGATGAGAATTGAGGTTGAACTCCTCAAAACCGAAATTGAAAGCTTTTTCTCTTTGTGAAAACTATTTCACATAAACAAACCAAACTTTTGATCTTTTAAACTTGGAAATAAACTGCCCGAAACACTTGTAAAAAAACCTTCTAAAAAACCTTAAAAAGAACCAAGGCAAGAAGGGCATATATAGCCCCAAAACCACAACAACCAAAAACTATCCGTTGGTTGGAAAATCAGATGATGTCATCGGTCGACTGATAAGGTGATCGTTGGGCCGCGTTGGCAGATTCTTAAATTTTGTGTAGATGACTTTCTAAAATCATTTAAAAATAAAAAACCAGCTTCAAAAATCGTAAATTTTTGAGGAAAGTTTCTACACATGTAGATAAACATGTTAGAAAAAGAATTTTTGAAATATCACTTCGGATTTGCGAGAAATAACTGTTTGAAAACAGATATTACAGATTTTGAAAATTGCTGAACACTTGATTTTGTAAAATCAATTTAACATAGTAAATCAACTCCAAAAATGATAAAATTTTGGGAAATGTTTAAAGACATGTAATAGAACATGTTAGAAAAAGAATTTCTCAAATTGCATTTCCCTTTGTGAAAGCTCATTTATTTTGTAAACTATTCAATAATATGAAATCGTCAAACACTTGGTTTTTGATGAAATTCTTTCAAACAAGCTTGAAAATTCTTTTGAATGGATTTATAGACTTATGAAAAGATGTAAAATAGTATCACTAAGTCAATAATCCACAAACACGTTATTTTCTCAAAATGATAAACACATTATTTTCTCAAAATGATGTATAATGCGATAAATATGAAATATATGTGTAAGAATAGGAATATATGCATTTGTTTCATATTTAAATGGCTAAAACTCGTCTTTTAAAATATTTGTATGGCTAAACATATCTTTTTGCAAAGTGAAGCAACCAATGAAAGCCATATAATGAAACAACATGTATGTGTATATATTTAAGCTTTAAGCATGACACATAAAGTAAACACCTAAACTAAAAATATACCCAAGCTAATGATCTCTTGTTGAAGCTCGATCTTGGTAGCAGGAATAAAGCTTGATGATGTGTTGACTTAAACACATAGCTTCATTACTATTTCCTTCAACCTCCAAAAGGATGTGATCGTGTAGGCGCAAGTCCAACCAACCTCTCACAGAGGATATTTGTGTAGATTACCTTTCAAAACAAATGCAAACACTCGACACATGATGTTAGGAATTGTTTGTTACTCATCAAAACTAGATTAGACAATAGGTTCATAAACATGAGACCTAATAACATTGTCATTCTATTGACATGTGATGGACCATGGAAATCATGTTTAACATCTGCATTGTTTTGTTGGTTAAGATTCAAGAATGCCAAGCTACTTGCTATCTGAATTACACCCTGTCTAAAAACAATTACGCAAAAAAGACAGCATCATAATTTTTATTTTTATGAAGGAAATGGTTCAGCAGGTCAATTTAAGCTTAATTTGTAGGGATTGATGGTGGTTCACAGACATGTCTATGCATACGTATGTCTGCTTTTGTTTAGTACTTGTATGCGTGTGCGCATGTGTGTCCACGTGTGTGCGGGTTGATGGGCACGGAGTACGCACATGGTTTTATCCTCATGTTAGCTTACTGTTGAGATATGGCTTCACTTTGAAACTTTTGATCACGGACCTGTCCACTTCAGGTCAAAGCTCAATCCGATTTTTTATTTTGTAGATAATGCCTCAACCAGTTTGAAGTAATATACAGTGTGGATTCGGTGGATCTGAGCTTAAAATGATTGAACAAGCCTGTTCCATTGATTTCAGTATTTTTTCTATTCATACCCAGTTTGAAAGCCACTTATGTTAAGATTTTGGGTTTACATATGTTTCATAAATGAGAGTTTTTTTGTCCAACTAAGCATCTGTGCTTATATGAGCAAAGAAATCTATAACTACGACTACTGTTAACAACCTCACCTATCTCATATATTTAATTGTTGGAAGTCTATTGCTTTGTTCCATGGGTTAAAACTATTTGATTGATAGGCAATTGGATGAGGTAGGCCTCCCTGCTCACAGACTTGGTGTCTTTGCTTAGTGGCAAACCCTTCCCATGAGTCATGCCTTTGGTTTGTGCAGGAAATTGGTCATCTGTCATATATAATCGAGATTACTTACACGTTTACCAGTGCTTCATAGAGCCTCCTATACTATCATTTGTTCTAGATATATGTTATGTTGGTGGGATAATGCTTTGGTGATATTTTTTATATGCCACAATTACTGTGTTCAGGATGCCCAATACTTAAATTGAATAATCTTTTATTTGTGGGCATGTCTGGTGGTTTATTAAATGATTAAATTTGATACTTCCGTTCCAAGTTTCAGTTGTCATGTAGGAGATTATGACATTCAAAGTTTACCCCGAGATATTTGGTTGTCTTTGCCTCCTTTCTCATTGTGCAACATTCTGATGTTTTTAGTTATGCTGCAAGGTAGGTGCCTGCAAGAGCATTTAGTACTTTTTCCTAGTTTTCAGATCTCTCAAGGTGATTGCTGAATGTTAATGCTGTTATGCGGTAAACTTGTAGTTGATGGATTCCGACGCTTAACATGTAGTTTGTCTATTCTTAATTTTGAAGCAATTTACTTCAAACATAAACAGCAGTACTTAAAGCATTTTTATTTTCCTATCAACATCAGAGTGCATATGCAAAATGCTTTCCATGGGATGATAAAAGGAACAGTGATGAAATTAATGAGGGTAGTTTCAAGATTTCCATCAATAACTGGAAGAAGACATGCCTTTTCGCTGCAAATGATGCTAAGCGCTCATATCAGCGAGCTTTACACTTGGCACCGTGGCATGCCAACATCTATACCGATGTTGCTATCACCTCGGATCTTATAGATTCTTCAGAGGAGAAAGAGACGCCAGAAACTGATGTTTGGTAGGATCCATTTACAAACTAGTTATCAATAGAATCATCTCATATATTTCAACTGAAGCTGATCCTGTTTTCCTTTCTATTCATTCATCAGGCAGATACCAGAGAGGATGTCCATGGGAAGCTTACTGCTTGAAGGAGTGAACAGTGAGTCGTGGGTCATATTGAGTTGCTTGTCCAAAGATCCTGCATTGAAACAACATGCTTTGATTAGGGGCTTGCAGCTGGATGCATCTCTATCTATCGCATGGGCATATCTTGGCAAGGTAATGATGGTTGCTTGTTTGATCTGCACGTAATATTTCTGATGTGTTTATTTCGCAGATGTACAGAAATTTAGGTGAAAGGCAGTTGGCTGGGCAAGCATTTGATCGTGCTAGAAGCATAGATCCCTCACTAGCATTACCTTGGGCCGGAATGTCAGCAGATTTTCATGAAGGGTAAATTTGTATTTTTGTTATTGCCATTCCAGAGATGATTGTTTGTTTCAGAGTACACATTATCAATCTTTAACCATATATTTATAATTTATTCTTTAAGGACATTGTCAACAAGTGAGGCCTATGAAAGCTGCCTGAGGGCCGCACAGATACTTCCTGTAAGTACGAACTTGTGATTGTTCTTATTTTATTCTCTCTATGTTATATTAGCAAAATGACACACACACACACACATATATACATATACGTATATACATATATATATATATACATCTACTTATATACATATACATATATATGTATATACGTATACGGGATACGTACACACACACACACACACACACATATATACATAAATATGCGCAAGCGAAGCACTTCCTTACATACTTCTGTTCCTTTTCCCCTTTATAATATTCAATATGGAAAGCAATGAATATTACTATCTTCATATTTACATTGGTCTTCGTCCGTTGGCTTAACTAGGATGGTCATTCACCTTTCTAAAACTATCATGAATAAACGCCTACGTCAAATGCAAGTTCGTAAGACTGAGGGAGATGAACTTAGGGTATGTTTGAGGAAGATGTATAAATAGTGCAATAGTTTCTAAACCCTTTCTATTTGTACATAAATCTTATTCCCGACTTCTTCCTAGGTGGTACTGTTGCTGTGTATCTCTTTGACATTGTTAAGAACACAAAAGGAGCATGGAGGGTGAGGATGTTAGAGGTGGTGGTGTCAAGGGCCAAATTCTTTTTTTGGGAGGGGATATTGGGGTGTTTATTATTATTATTATTTTTATTATTTTCTTTTTTTTTTGGGGGGGGGGGGGGTGGGGTAGGAGGGTAAATTTCGAGCATTCTTTTGCTAGTTTGAAAACCATTTGCTACATATTTTTCCTTTTACTTCCTTTAGATTTAAGCAGAACATGGAAGACCATCTTTGTCATGGCATAGTGATAGATCATAGGAGGTTCCAAGCTCAAGACCAGGTCACACACTTGTTAAAAAATGAGAAAAAACGCTGAACCTCAGATAGTTGTGAGTGCGTGTCTATTCAACATGCTAACTCATATAACATATATGTACGCGGCATCACGTATCTCTTTCAAGTTTCAAGGAACTTGGTTATTCTAAATGCTCTCTCACTTTGCTATTATTTCATTTTATGGGGTGAGCATTTTTTTTTTCACCTAAAGACATTGATATTTTCTTACTAAATTCTATCTGCCGCATGATGTGTTCAGTGTTTATGTGAAGACATGGTTATAGCATTAGCTCTCGTGTAACACCCCCAAGAGAGAACTTCCAAGTAGGTCACCCGCCTGAAATTACTCCTGCAAGTGCATGCATAAGCATAACCATGGAAGATTTCCAAAATTTCTCCCTTGGGATTATAGTTACAATAATTTTGAGTTATAGGAATCTTATATATTAGAGATATATTAGAGACCTTCTAACATATAGCCCATGTGGAACTATTCAGTTTAGTTGACTCGCAATGATTTACAGTCCCAATCATGGCATTGCGTCCTTGCCATACTAGCATTGTGCCAAGTCACATGGGATTCTAGGGGTGACTTCTACAATTCAAAAGGTGATCCTACTGAGTTAAGAATCATCTCCTGCCACATCCATATATTCCTTGGCACTTTTCTCCAGGTAACAATTAGTTCCATAAGACATTTAGTTTTGAACAGTTTGGTCTACAGTGGTACCATGCGCATATGTGACAGGTGATAACTTACTCGCCTTATCTTGAAACTGCTCCAAAAAACACACTTAACCTTGAAAGTTATCCATGATTCCTTCCTTGAATGCGAGCCAAATTTGTTCTTAAAATCATGGGAATTAAGGAATTATCATATTTTACAGATTTTCCTACTGCATATCTCATGTGATACTTGTTCACTTGAGGTCTCGATTATAGGATACGGCATCTTGCTACTGACTGATGGGATTTTGGAAGTGTACCAATTGAAATCTAGAGCTAGTCTCTACAAACTCAAGTGGTGATCTCCATCACACCTTTGTGTTATGTGATACTTTGCCCCATCAAAGTTTTAAATATTGGATATCTAGGAAATGTCGAATGGCCAAAATTCATGTCAGATATCGGGGAAATATCGGGATATGTGATAAATATCAGAGTGCCGTATCGGATAATGTACATATATAATATAATGTTCTAAAATTAATCTAAGCATACTAAATGAAATCTAAGCATTAAAAAAATGAAAATAATGTGTTTAGCATCATTAACCAGCTGTAAAAACTTATTCAGGTAAAAGAGCCTATGACGATTTCCTAAGAGACTTCATAGGCTGAAATTTTTGCTAAAAGACATCAATTTTTTTGTAGAACTATATCATTTTGCAACAAGCCACATAAACAGGACAGGACATATCGCCTAATATATTGGTCATGTCTGGGATATATCATCGAAAAATTGTCAAAAAGCGATAAAGGATATTGAGACCATATTGTTTTTCGGCAAGCCTTATAAAGGTATTTCAGCAGATATATTGGCTATATCGGGGGTATTTAAAACAATGGGCCTATGTGAGATTTGGTTTCATATGTTTCTGACTAGTGCTAATCTCTGATATCATATCTTACACCATGCTCGCCCATGCACACTTTTCTTTCCTGTGAAAATTTCCCAGGAGGTTACGTTCTTGGAGTTGCTCTCACATCTCACAAGTACGGTTAACCATGAAAGTTATTCACGGTTCTTCTCTCAAAAATTCTGTCTATGGTTCATAGCAATTGTTATTTGTTATATCCAATATCCTTCTAACTAATATCCCATGTGAGTCTATATTTATAGCGTGATATAAAATAATGTGTGCAATAGGACTGTTGGTTTTCCATTGAGGTTTCAACTGCTTACAGAGTTACAGTGGACACCGGTAATGTTGTACTTGAGCAACGTTTTTCATGCAAAGCAACTCTATTATTTTAGATGAAGCATATCCACTATCATGATCTTATTTTCCCTCTGATCCAGAGCAGAGAATGTGGAATCAAATGCAAAACTTCTTGTTTACTTCTAAGGGAATGTCGTTTACCAAAGTTGCACATTGTTTATGTGGGACTTTATTGTGTTTTCCTTTTTCTCTCCATCCTTTTTCCTTACTATTTGGTTGCATGCAGGTGGCTGAATTCCAAATGGGCCTCGGAAAGCTGGCTGTTCTTTCTGGTCACCTACTATCTCCACAGGTATACAGTTGTGCATGTGTGCAAACACAAAACCTTTGCTGGTAGGTTTCCTTATATTATCTTGAAACTATGGTTGTTAAACATATCTTTGTACAAATTTGATCCATTATCTAGGTATTTGGAGCCATAAGACAGGCTGTTCAGCGTGCACCTTGTTGTCCAGAGTCACATAATCTAAATGGTCTGGTATGTGAGGCACGTTCAGATTATCAGTCTGCAATAGCTGCGTATCGGCTGGCACAATGTGCTTTAAAAATTGGTTGCTACTCCAAGGACGTTCTCAGGTCTCATCAAGCAGATGTTTCAATCAATCTTGCCAGAGCACTTTGCCAGGTAAACTAACTATGCATTGCATACTTTGGTTGATATATGTCCTCCTTTGTGAAGCCTTCAGTTCTCTTTATCCATATAATCTCAGACTCAGCTTTCAAGCACTCATGCCTTGGAATAAAATAGAACTGTCCAGCACTGGATAAATTAGAAGTATATCAGTATTTTTAGTTCATATGTAAAGCTCATTTAACAATTCTTCCTCCTTGCAGGCAGATTATGCAATGGACGCTGCACGTGAGTGTGAGCATTTGGAGAAAGATGGTAGGACCTATTTATTTATAAAATTTCTGTGATCTCGTTTCATGTTGTGGTATGTCCTACTTTGAGAGCAATATACATATAGACTCACCACCGCTGCCACCATTCCACACCTTTTCCTACTTAAAATGTAAGATGTCATCATTTGCCATAACGAATCACATTTATCTCTGAGACACAGCTAAAAGGAAATGGATTCACTTATTTGTGAACTTGTTTCTATTTTCCGTCATGCATATGTATTAGACAAGAGGTGGAGCTTCAGCTTAAACAAATCTTTAACCTTCTCCTAATGTATGAAATCTATTATGGGTAATAGCTATTGAAGATAGATATAAAGACTTTTGATAACTTTTGATTTCGTATAAAATAGAAAGGTGGGCTACACAGATGGGAGGGTATTTGAGTCCATTAATTTTTTTTTCTCTCAACCGATTTTCCTATTTTTTTTCCTCCTAAGGTGCTTACCTGTCTTTCTCCCAGTTCTCTCTCTTCTTTGCCTCCTTCTTACTTAGTATGATGAATATACAATTCACAGTAATGATATCTTGAAGATAATTGTATCTTTAAATAAAAATTTTTAAACAAAAAAACAGTGATACCTTTAATATTTCCTCTTCATGTTTATCAAAATTAGGAAGAGATTGATTTTTGAAGTAATTAATGACATTGAAGGTAAATTAGAAAAAAAAACTTTGAAAAAGTAGAAGGAAAAGTACTAAAAAGAGATAAAAATAATATATGATTATTTTTCATTAAAAAATTCTGCTGAGAAATAATTAGGACAGCTTTTAAGAATCCTAATCCCTTGTTGCTCTAAAATAAGATTAGTTGCTCTTTTAGAATTCAAGTTATTTACAATTTTAATCATGGAACAACTCTCAACTACTTTAACCTTGAAACAAGGATTAGAGACAAATCGCTTTAGGCTAAAAATTATGGAATATGCCGTTGATACCCAACGTTAATATTTGGTGCACCATGGCTGTTGCTAACAATGAAAACCATGAGAGAAATGGATCCACAATAATATATGTTGCAGGACCCGTCTCCATGCATGCTCTTCAACTTGTTTATATGTGCACGTGCTTTGGCCTCTATAGAGATAAAATGGTGGTTGTATGTACTGTCTGGTTGATAAAAGTTTAAAAATTTGGTGATTGTTTTACTAACAAATTATTGATTGTTTTACTAACAAATTATTGTTTCAATTTTTGAAGATCTGCTTGATAGCAGTGCCTTGCAAATATATGCTGTTGCATTATGGAAACTTGGAAATAGAGACTTGGCTTTCACTTTGGCAAAAAAAATGGCCAAGGTTGTGTCCACCATGAAGCCGAGATGTGCAGTTGCTGCTCTAGGATTGGTATGCTCATTAGTATACTGTATTTCAGGACTGAATCCTTCAGCAACATTTCTTCAAAAGATGCCGACAGAATTTTTACATAGCACAAAAATGAGTTTCATAGTTGCCACGATCAATGCTTTGGATCAAAGCAGTCGGCTTGAAATGCTTCTCCAAAGTAGTCTTCAAACTTTTGCTTCTCACGAGTCTGTCGCTGAATTACATTCCATAATTTGTATGAGTAAAATCGTAAGTTCTTTAGATTTATATACTTTAAATTTTACATGGTGACGTTTTGGGTTTTACAAAATTCCTAACATTTGAATTGGCTGGAATTTTTTTTACCAACTTGAATTAGCAGATGGGTCATGGATCAGAACAAAACCTTGAAATTCACAGGGGAGTAGACTACCTGAAGAAAGTCCTTCACATGTATCCTGACAGCAACTTAATAAGGTGATTTTGCTGTTTGGGTACTTGTTACATTTGCTCCTCAATACATTTTTTGGCTAAAGCTAAGGGTGTGTTTGGCAATTAACAAAATTTGTTTTAGGTGGTTCAACTTTGGTCCAATATCTTGATTTTAGTTTGGCAAAAGTTGGGCCCAAATTGAACTAGTTCTTTCTAGTTCAAAATTTAGCCCCTAAACTAGTTCTTTTGTGAACCAACCCTATGGTTTAACTTTGGCCTAGTTAAGATAAAACTAGTCTAGCCCAATTTTATTTTGAGGTTGCCAAACTCACCCCTATTTGGCAAACCACTAAAACCGGACCATGTTCAAACCTGCTCCAGTTTTAGTGCCTTTTTGTATTTGGTAAAAGCGGGGCAATTCTGGCCCCACTTCTGTTAGTTCATTTTCAGCCTCTTAACCAGGCTATAATTGGTCCACCCCCTACCTAGGACCAATCTTATCCTGGTTAAGAAATAAGACAAGGCTGGCCTGTTTTTTCCCAGGTTGTAAAACAGAGTCAAGAACCTTACATGTAATACATGACATTGCTTGAAGATAAAGGACACGAGGGTCTGTTTCGGGCAAAATATTGCAATTGTTACACAGTTGTAGTTGCAGTTGTTTGTTTTGCTTTAACTGACCATGTGGACACTACGTAAGAGAAAGAAGAAAATAAGGGTCGGATCGGAAATATTGTACTTTTAGTTCATTAAAAGTTATTAACCCATAATTAACTATTAATTATCATAAAATTTCCTGCAGCAGAAAAGGCAAGAAGGTCGAACAGAAATATATTTGGAAAGGCAACTCCTAAAATTGCTCATAGTGATTGTAATTATTACTTTGGAGAGCGTCATAATGAGGCTCTTACTATTTCATTTGAAAAGCTGGTGTTGGTCCAATTCCCAGTGAGAAATGTTGACTTATCTATTGTACATCAACATAGAGTAGTTCGGTTGTGTGTGGGAGATTTGGGTTTCTTGTGGATGGGTAGGTGCGGGTGGAACAGGGAGGTCAATTTTGATCTTATATTGGTAGATATAACAATGAGAAAAAAGTATTTGCATATGTTAGTTTATGTTTTACATGCAATGGTAACACGAATTTTAACAAGTTTATTATAATGGTTAAAGAAACTGAATAAGTCTGATAAAATAATGTCAAGCAACGCACATTACAAATTCCTTGGAACAGTGAATTTTTTTGTTAATAATATGGAAAAATTGATAGTTCGATACAGATGCATTTACAAATTAAATGAAATAGGGAAAATATCATTTATTCCCTTGACTTACTAGTCTCAGATACATCTCCAATTCATCCAGGACACATCATAGATTTCTTAATACCCCCTTTTTGTCTAATGTTTGAATGTCTCACTTGCCATGAATTGTAGATTATATGTGGCTACGCATTCTGTTTGTGATATATTCTTTATATTTTGTTAGGATATGTAGTTGCTGCCCTGTATGGTTTCATGTCCTTGCTAGTAGCTAATTGCTCTTCTTTGACTATACAATAATCCTAAATGGCTGATGCATATTCAGAAGAGTTCATAGCATTTGTTAATCACTTATATGTGCACATTTGGTGAGATCAAATTTTCTTTGACATGTTTATTGTTCCTGCTGCACCCCGTATGTCCTTTACAGGGATTAATTGTTTTTCTCTGACTTCAATGTAATCCTTAAATGTCAACATTTATTTATGCAAAGCTGGCAACCATATCCCATTTGCTCCCGTTAAACCTTACCAAAAAAATGCAAATTGGTGCTGATCATTGCTAGATGTTAAAGTGGAATAAAAGTTGCAAGTGCAGCTTTTGAATTATTTCTATATTGCCACTGCTCTTCCGGGATATTTTATTATCTGTTTTGGATCCATTTACATTAAATTGTAATTGCATAAATCTGATTATGGATGCAAATTTTTTAATTATTTTCCTTTAATATACCAGGGCAAGTTTAGTTCAACTTTTAGTAAATCACATGCCATAGTGAACACGAAGATTTCTTTGCACTATTGTGTTGAAATGTGTTTCCATGATCAGTGGCTAGCACGGCCAAAGTTCTTCAAAACTGTACCGAAAGAATCCATCTGATATATGGGGTAGAAACTCTTCTTTATATTTCTATCCAAATAAAGTGGACAAAACAGTGAAACTATTGTGGTTTCAAAACTTTTAGCTTAGCGTAAAATTTATATAGGGTAAATTTCACTTGAACCTTGGGGTTTTTGCAGATGACCCTTTGAACTTTGTTTATTCCATATAACCTCCTTGAATTTTGGGATGTCTCACTTAAATCCAACCCCCCTAACCCCCCCCCCCCCCCAAACGCAAAAAAACCCCAAAGCAAACTTTGAAGTCTCTTAGAATATACCCCCAGATGTTTGTTAATGGTGAAATGACCAAAATGCGCTTTTTTAAAATATAACGCCAAAAATGAGAGAAGGATAAAGGGGTAATGTCTAATAAATTGAGGGCATTTTCATTCTTTGTTGTCATGAACCTGTCCGGTGCTACTTTGGGGTTGGCGGTTTTCCTTATTGGCTTTTTTTTGGGCGGGGAGGGGGTAAGTGCAAAAAGTTCAGAGGGTTTTGCCATAGTCTAGGGAGGAAAGTGCAATCTACCCGCTTATTTATGTATTTGAACAGATTTTGCAAGGGAAAACAATTTCCATTTGCAAATCAATTTGATTTTGTGCTGTGTTTGTGGAATTAAGCATTTGAGAATAAAATTCTACTTTGAGATTGAACAAGCACTTTTTTGACAGAGATGATAAACATTCTATTTGAAGCCAATTTGCTCTTTTTTCCTTATGTAGATCTATAGGGAAGTTATTAACTCGCTATGCCTATGAATGTGAAGATACAGGCTAAAAGAGTGCGCTCCAGATTGTTTTTTTTTATTTAGAAAAATCTTATGAGAAGATCTAGACGATATTGTTTGTAGCTTATAGAGGAAACAAGTTTCTGGTAGCTATTAATATGATTTAAGGATAGGAATGATGGGAGGTAATAGACTGAAAAATTATTGAAGATACAGGACTGTTATAGTTTAGCTTTCACCTTTGTTCTTTAGTTAAGGGGCAACTCACTAGGCATATCTTAAACGAGGGCTCTTGCCTCATGGTGCAAGTCATTTACCAATGATTTAATATTAGCAGTCATTGACAAGATCATATAGAGGAAACAAGTTTTTGGTAGATATTAATATGATTTAAGGATAGGAATGATGGGTGATATCAGACTGAAAAATTATTGAAGATAAAGGACTGTTATAATTTAGCTTTCACCTCTGTTTCTTGGTTGCAGGGCAACTCACTAGGCACATCTTAAACGAGGGCTCTTGCCTCATGGTGTAAGTCATTTACCAATGATTTAATATTAGCGGTCATTGACAAGATCGTGTGAATTTTTTTAAGATAGGATGTTGGAGAGAAACTCTAGTATCTAAATGATACAGAATTAGCATGAGGACCGCAGAATATATGAAACATAATTTTAATAAAACCATAAAAAACGAAGGGATATGTCACACGTCTACTTAGTTGAGAACATTGTCAGTAATTATCATTCTTTATCCTTATCGAGGTTGTGGAAAGCAGAAAGCGAAGGAAAGCTGTGCAACACCGTTCAGGTTTTTTGGGGCTTTAGTGGCAAAAGGCATAAAGTAAAAAAGCGGTCCGATTTAAATATGTTTAAATATTCAAAAAAATCATGAAAAATCTAAAAAAATGTAGAAATGCATATTTGATGATTTATAGAAATCCTTAGAATAAAATAGACATGAACAGTTACACAATATTAACAAAGTACTGTACAAAATGAAAAAATACATGCTTATTATAAATATTGATACTTGCCCCATGCTTTAACTTACAAGTTCATCTAATAGAGTGGAGTGCTGCTGGGCTTCGTCGAGGCAAT
The DNA here is from genome assembly GCA_022839385.1 of Asparagus kiusianus. Lineage (NCBI taxonomy): Eukaryota > Viridiplantae > Streptophyta > Magnoliopsida > Asparagales > Asparagaceae > Asparagus > Asparagus kiusianus. The sequence goes on along the minus strand of BQKN01061058.1, from coordinate 12,505 downwards.
TGGGATCGAGGTGGTGGAGGGTTCCTCGAGACGAAGCTCAGTTAAGAGGAGGCGATGGAGAGCTTTGTCGAGCAGAAATAGTTGGAGTTTCGACGCTATGGTGACGAGGAAGAAAGTAGGAGGGGATCAAGAGAGACGAGAGGAGGTGGAGGTGATGCAGTAGAGTTCTAGGTTTTTTTTCCTCTGATAAACAAGAGATGAGAACAGGATAAGAGACAATCTAGAGATTGGGTGTTTTACTTATAAACAAGTTTAAAACGGCTCGAATTCGGGTTGGGTCTCAACATAGAAATAAAAATCTGCTTTTTAAAAAGTGAATAAAAAACTTAAAAGCGGATTAAATTAGCTATTGGTAACGTTTTTAAGATTTGGCCGCTTTTGCGAGTGAAAACCGCCAGAGCCGCTTTTGGCCAAAGCGTCGTGGACCGTAGCCGCTAACTATGCTTTAATCACCTTGTTGATTGGAGTATTAAAATATGTTTGGGGAAATGAGGATGTTGATATTTATGACGGGCAGTACACTGAGTGAAAGGGATAAGAAATGTGTGCATATGAAAGAAGTTGAGCTAGCGTCTGAGGATAAGAGGAGGAAAATGATTAAGATAGTTTGGACTAGGAGAGTTGAAATGAGCCATGAAGCGGTAGAGATCTGAGGACTAGACAATAGAATTAACTGAATGTGAATTATTGCAATTAGCCAATTAATCAATTGAAGAGACGACCTTAATGTAGCTGTGTGGAAAAAAGGTCCAAATTCATATGATGGAGTCATGCACCCCTTATATTTAAAAGGGTTTTACTAACCATTGCCCAGGAGCAATAGTTAAGGGGGAGAGTGACAGAGGAAAAGATGAGTGGGGCCTTATGTTTCCCACACTCTCATTTCACCCATACCTAGCTTTCTTTCCTCGACCATTGCCCTTAGGGAATTGGTTGGAGAAAACCATATTTAATTATTGTATTTATTGTTATTACTGTATGCTAAAAGAATATACGTTTTACAGGCTATTAATTATTCTTTGTCGACCATCTGTGTACTATCTCACAGAACATGCTTATGCCTATGGTCATGCCTGACTAGATAGTCTTAGTTTGCCTCCATGCTAAAGGTGTCTTATCTTTCATTCAGGGGGAAAAATTTATCTGTCTTTGCTTGATCACGTGAGTCTTTTTGAAACCATTATTAGACCATTATTCCAATATTACCTACATGTTTGCTGGTTTTCAGTATATCCTCCTTTTTTTTTGAAAATTTTATGTTTGCATGCTTATCTATTTATCTTGTTGGCTCTAGAAACTACCTCAGTTCTCTTTTATTGTCTACTGGAGATTGGATGGCTTCTCACAAAGCAACTGGATGCACTGTTATACCCTCTGGTTACCCTGTAAAGATGGGTTTAAAATCACCATTCGAGATTAATGGGATTGCAGGAGTTGCTTGCTATTCTAGTTGTGTCACCAGTCCGAAGTTGTCTTTTCCGACTTGCAAAGATCAGCTTATGTTTGGTTCTTTACGAGTGCATCAGTTGCAGAAGTAAGTTTTTTTTGATATTCCATGTATTATTGTAACTATTAGCCGTCACATCTGTAACATTTGTCTGCAGATGGTTGCATCAGGAACCATGGAGTGGTGAAGCGCATTACCTACTTCTATTAAATGTTCTACAGAAGGCCCGTGAAGAGAAGTTTCCTCAAAACTTATGTGTTACTTTAAAGCGTTTGGTGTCTGTTGCTATTTCCAGAGACACATGTAATGATAATGACCTATGCAAACACTTAAAGTTTCTTACTCTACTAAGTGCTTCAGAACTAAGTTTGCAATGTGGAGACTATCTTGGTTGCGGGAGCCTTGCTGATAATGCATTAGAAGTTCTACCTCCTCACGGTGATCCTTTCTTTGCTCACTTGCAACTCTGTCGTGCCTATGTAGCTCAAGGGGATATGGAAAAAGTTAAGGATGAGTATTGGAATTGCTTGCGTGTTAAGACAGCTCATCCGATTGGTTGGATTATCCTAAAATATTTTGAATCTAAGTTCAAGCTGCAGAAAGATTCTAACATGATTGATATTAATTTTCGAAGTAATTTATATGGAAGTCAATGCTCCCGGAATATGTGGACAGCTATCTTCAATTTGGTTTCTGGCCAGTCCTATATATGGGATCAGGACTTTCATAGTGCGGAAAAAACTTTAGCGCTTGCGTGTTCGTTCAGAGATGTGGACAGTTGCCTTTTACTCTGTCATGGTATCTCCTAATCACACCTTAATTATCAGTTCTAGATTTGTCATCAGTCCGTTAGTTTATCCTCATAGCAAAATGATGTGCTTCATATTATACTTGGACATTGTAATCTTATATTAGGTGGTATATTATGCAACATGTTTGATATCTGTTTAACATCTTTTTGAATGTCTTATAATACCTGAGGTCATCCCTTTTAAGATAAAAGTCTAGGTAGCTGATGAAGACCGCTTCCCTTCATCTTTGGTTGCGAAAACTTAGCTTTAACTGCCTGCATTAGCCTAAGTATGATGTTGTGCATCAAAAACTCCTTAACCAGGATCTTTTCTAAAATCCTTATTAAATTTATAAATTTTAGGCTGTACTTTTCTTCAGTAGATTTTAAGTTGGATGGAATAATTGCTTCTCACCTGTCACGAATTCCCTACTTATGACTGAGATTTTTTATTTCCTTTTTCTTTGCATACTCATTTCCTTCCATGTTAAAGATTGAAATCTTTCTGCATGTGATGTTGAAATTACTAGAATTGGGTTATACATTTTCATCATCACACTGGATAAGCAAACTGCCATTCTGATATGAAACGTTAACATACCGCCTCTGCAGTAAGGTACCCTTCAGGTTCTGCAGTAATGCACCCTAGGTTTACTGAGGAATAGTTATTGGTTGACAATCCTAAGTCAAATATGGGTGACGTCTGGTATGCAAGTGTTTTCTTTGTGTTCATACCAAATGAGTCTTCTTTGGAGTCAAGAGACGACTTTCTGCATATTTCTTTTTTTGTGAATTCTCAGTCTTTTGTTGAATTATCACATTCCATAGATGTAGAATCTTTGTCGACAAAGTAGGGACCTGGTGTATATCTGATCAATGCAACTCCCTATATGAAGTTATATCATCTTACCTCATTTGGTATACCTTCTCTTGTCTGGGGAAATTTGAACTTTACTGTTGCAGATTCAATTGCAATGATGGATCCATTGAAGCCTGTAAAATCTCTTTGAGTTATTTAAATAGTATATTTAATTATGTTAGGATTTATCTATTGGTTAACTAGTTATAGTTTGACAAGGATTAGAATTCATTTTATTCGAGTCTGTCTATATATTTAGCTAAAATTTTAGTTTAGCTTTAAACTTTTCTTTAAATTCACGTTCGTGTGAGATTGAAAACCGAAAATAAGATAATTTGGATAAAATTATTAATCTTTGAGGTTTTTGCTCCTTAGTTTTCCTTTTTTCATTCTCTGGTTTTCTCCTTCTGTGTTAGTTTTCTTGTTCCGAGGCATCCTATGGTCTTTACTTGGTTTCATGAGCTTTAGTTGCATCATGATGAGAGGTAGATCTACCTTCAAGCAAACTAACTTTGAAATTCTATATTATGATCGTGTTGGGTGAATTGTGACCTCGTATGATCGTGTCGGGTGAGCAACAGCCGCTTCGTCACAGTACTGACTTATGGGCTAACGGGTCACACTTTGGCCAAGTATCCTACAAAGAGACTCCCGAGAGCCAAGTATTGAAGGAATGGCCATAGGAATGGGCGCATCATGACATCGTAATCTGTCTCCCCCGAATGAATTAGTTGGTACTAGAAATGTTAGTAGTAAACGAAAAGAGTAATAAGAAGTGAAAAGGACAGAGACACTTCCCAACCAGAAAGCAAAGTTCTCACAATGGTCTTGTGTTCAACAGTAAATCTCATAAGTGATTGATGTAAGGTTGACAATCATCATAAAAGTTGCATCAGGAGGAGAGGTAGATCAACCTACAAGCAAACTAACTTCAAAATTTTATATTATATTTCACAATGGTCTTGTGTTCAACAGTCAATCTCATGAGTGATTGATGTAAGGTCGACAATCATCATAAAAGCTTCTCCCATGGCACTTTATCAACTTCAATTTGGTTTCTTTTATTCAAACCCATTTTGATGGGAAAATATTTTGATGGTACGTATCATGGTGATGGTATATGGGTTTCTGCTAATTTTGTTTTTTCATTTGGATTTCTTCTTTCTAAAACAATGGGGTGGGTAATCCATGACAATGAATATATTCGTGGTACGTGTCATGGTGATGGTATATGGGTTTCTGCTAATTTTGTTTTTTTCATTTGGATTTCCTCTTTCTAAAACAATGGGGTGGGTAATCCATGACAATGAATATATTCGTGGTAAAAGTGCTCATGCATGCAACTATTATTGTTAACATGATTTTGTAGTTTATTATACTGAAATGTGAAACATACTTTTGTTTGACATGATGTTATACTTTCGGAGAGCCAAGTAAATGGGGAGAGGGAGATATAGATGACAGGTAAGTTGTGAGCTGGTGATTGATAACAGTGGTTGGCCGATAGTTAGGTTGGTTTATGCAAAGCAGGTTTTATTTAGGAGAAGCTGAGAATGTAGGGATATTACCTGATTTGGTGGTTTAATTTTGATGCTTTGGTAAATATTTGATAACTGAATGAAATCATAGTCTGACCACTTTCTCTCTGTTCCTTGTTTGACAATTTGTCTGACAATTTCATGGCTGGACTGTTGTTTGGAAACTAAGATTTTACCATAAGCAAGCTTTGAATATTTTTTTCCCTTTTGATAATAAGACTTCCCTGTTAAATATGTTGAAGTGGTGTATGAATTTTGTGTTCCCGTCTTGTGTTTTCTGGTAAGCTTTATATTAAAGAGGTTCAAGTACTTGTTAGGACAGGCAGTAATATGGAATTTGGGTAGAAATGTCAGTTATCTGTGTTCATAGAAATGCAATATTGGTTATTAAGAATATACTGGTTATTTAACATGCAGGGATGAACTTCTTATTAGAACGAGAGGAAAGCTTATTTCCTTAAGTTTGCTTTGTGCAACCCC